>CAJJDN010000037.1:23891-132761 GCA_905182985.1 Paramecium sonneborni | reverse complement strand
ATACACCATAACAAAAAAAATCTAATAAAAGTTTTGATGATTGTGATATCATAGAAACAAGAAATAATGAAAATATTTTATAAACTTCTTAGATTACAATTTCAAGATAGTATTAGAGATATTAGAATCAATTAATTGTACCAATCTAAGAAGAAAGAGAACAAAGTTCTTTAAAAAATAGTTGGAATTGTTGGGAAAATCATGTTCATTATGTTCCTTAGGATGTAATCAGAATGATTAATCTTGATAATGTTTATATTAATTAGGCAGGAACATCTTAAGAATTGATAAATGATTAGAAGAAAAGATATGATGATTTATCTGATTTTTAAATTGGATTAGTAAGAACTAATTCAGAGTAATTTGATTAACTATGACTAAAAACACTAGATTTGTCTTTATTATTTAAAATTAATCTCAACTTGATAATTATCATTTTAAATATAAATACTTTTGAAGTAATCCTTGTTTTTTTTTAGATTTAAAACATTTAATCTTTATTCATAATACCAATTTATGTAAATCTAGTTTTTTTTTTATAAAATAATAAAGATTAATGATTAGAAGAAGAAAATAAATTCTTATTCTTAAAAATTTTCTCGAATTTTATTTATAATTAAAGTATGAAATTTAGTTGATTAAATATGTTTAGTTGTATATTGATAGAAATTCATTTGTTTTTGTTTTTACTTTGTGACATTGATTTAGTAATAGATTTATAGAAATTAGTATTTTATTATATAAGTCCTGCTGAACTTTTACGAGTAACTGGAGCATATTAATTACTCTCAAATTAATCCTAATTTTATTGAAAATGGTTGGCTCTTTATGATTTTGGTATTGGAGGTTACGCAGTTCTTGTTGCATAAGACATTAATTAATTGGTAAAACCTTTGTTAGGATTTATTTAAGGTCGTTTAGATTTAACAAAAGTAAAAGCCTAATAATAATTCATTTTTTTTCTCTCAATTAAATATGCTATTATTATGGCTGCAGATCGGGAGACACCTGCCATGCAGTGAACTTAACTTTTTATAATAGATTTATGATACCTAATACTCCTCCTATATTAAATCCTCTTTCTATCCAATCATTGGCTGTTTGAAAATATTGAGATATATTGGTTAATTCTATATCCAATATTTCTATTTTATGATGGACAATTCCTTCATATTTTAAATTCAATCCTGCAGCTACTGTTATAACTGTCCTTATTCCTTTACTTTTTAAGAACTCCTTAAAGATTGATATTTTCTTATACCTAATTAAGAGCAGACTCGTAGTCTCCTAACCATAGAGATCCTCGGTCGTTGAGAATCAAATTACAATTTTGTTACATAAAAAAAATTAATATCATAAAAATTGAAGAGCATCTCCTTAATACTCAAGACTAAAAAAACTGAAATATTCATCTCCCATTTCTTATAATTCATTTCGATTAAAACTAAATGTTAAATGTCTTGTTTCATTTGTAATTCTTAAACATTGCATGAATGGTAAAATTTAAAATCTTATTACATCTCCTTCTCCAAAAGTAAAATTCACTTTTCTAATAATATGATACCTATTATCATTTTCCTCCTTCTTTTTTACTTCTCCTAACCTATTTACTATAAAATCAACTGAATTTGATAATTATGATGAACAAATTCCAATTAATAAATTACCTCTTAAACGTATTAAACGAATTCTCCATTCATATCCTTCCAAACCAGTTGTAAAATGATAATCGACATAAAAATGTAAAAAATCATTTTTTTATTTATTATCATTATAAGAATTTCTAATAAATGTTAATAATTTTACCTAACAAGTCTTGCAATATATAAATTATCAGATGAGAATAGATAATTAGCAATAAAAATAGTAAAAAAGCGATATTCATTTAATACTATTAAATCTCCTTAAATCAATCTATTAATCTTTTCTTCATAATAATTCATGATATCATCACAAATTAAATATTAGGTGTATAGATTTTCTAATTACTAGTCTTAAATCTTAAATAAATTATCTATACAATTCTTCTAATAATGAGTTTTATTACATATCTATTATGTTTAGATTCAAGTTCAATTTTAGGCATCATTTTATGACATTTCTCGCATTCTACAGGAATCTAAGAGCATAATGTCTCATGTTCCTCTAGTTTATTTTATAAAATGTATTATTAACAACCTCTGCATTATTTCTTTCTATCTTTACAATTAAAAATATGGTTCTCATATTCAACATATGGTATCACCTAAGTACAATCTTATAATGTATTAATATACCTGAGTGAATACATTTCAATTCAATTTAAAATAATAATACTTTCACTAAAGGTATCTCAGTTTTAATAAAAACTCTTTTACACTTTGGACAATTATTTTCATTTGCAAAAGTTTCTTCTTCCTCATCAAATGTAGATTATACACTAATCATTTCTAAGAATAATACTTTTTCTAATTTAACCAAGCCTCAATACAAAATTAACAAAATGAGGAAAAACATCTATCTTACCCACATGCAATTGGTTTCCAAAGAATATTAAAACAAATTGGACATTAAAGTAAATCAATATTAACACATGAATTGTATAATTAAGAGACTGGAATTCCACCTTGTTCTAACATTAATTCTGCTACCTCTTCTTATTACATTTTCTTATTAATTATTTTAATAGTAATAAATTTATCTCTAAAAATTTTAAGATTATATCAAAAAAAATTAAGTTTGATTTATAAAAGAACTAGTCAAAAATTTTAAAATAATTATTTATTTAAAAGATATCAAGAAATAATTTTTAAAACCTTTTTTTAAAAAGAAAAAAACATATGAATAACTTGATTAATCAATATGTTATCAAAATTTAACTTCATTAGCAATAAATTATTGCCAATCACTTTTCTTAATACCCAATTTCAATGCTTTTTCATATAAGTCACATAGTAATAAATCTTTGTTTGGATGATTAAAGGGTAATTCAAGTTTCCTGTTTACAACTAATGCAAAAAATTTTCTTTTGTCATCTTAAATATCCTCTGTAATATTATCTGATGTTGTTTATCTTGATAAAATACAATTAGTTTTTGGACTTTAAAGACTATCATTAGAACAACCTTCTTTATTAAATATCATTATTATTTATAACTTTTTTTACTTCTCTTTAGCCAAAGATAATAATTTTTAAATATTAAAGTAAATATAGTATTTCTGATCTTTAAATGATTTTGAGTTTGTAAAATCTTTTAGATTAACAATTTCTTTTTACAAAAGATTACTATCTTCATTTTACTAAATAATCCTATTTATGTATTATTAAATATTTTCTAAGAAAGGATCGAATTTGATTGCTTTAAAAATTAGACTTTTTAGCTGAATGATTTTTTGATTAATTTCATCAATTTAATGTTTAATCATTTGTTTTGGATGATATTAAGATTTTGTTCTTTTTTATAAAAGCTAAATGATGTTTGTATCATCTTATTTTTGATTAGAATTTGCATCCAAATTTTTGGAACTATAGTGACAGGTAGCTATTAGTGAAGTTTCAGCTCTTGGAGTATAATTGGTTGAAGATCTTTGCTTAAGTGACTTTTATTCATTTTCATTCAAATTAGATGTAAGTTGATGTTTAGGAGTTGTATCGTTTTTTATTTTATTTTTCATTTTGTTGATTTAAGTTTGTTTTGTCTCAGATGTATTCTTAATATTCTTTGATTAATTAATAGGATTTATTATTTATTCTTTTTTTGTTTTCTATTGAGATTGATGATAGCTCGAAAGAATTTATAGAATTTATTATAAGCGATTCTTGTCAACTTTAACGATTTGTCTCTAATTCTTTTATTATGTAGAATTATTTATTTATTGACATTTTTTATTTTAAAGTTAAAGGGTTTACTCATATTTTGAATTATCAAATGGCAATAATAAACTATCGTTAAGCTGTTATGACGAGTCTGTGATTGATGAAAAAATTCGTTCATATTCTTAAGGCACTTCAACACCCTAATGTATATTTGGCAAAGGCATTTGAAAAGTTCTTCTCTCTTCTACTATAATGTTATTATCAACAGGTTGAAAAATTGGATTCATAAATCCTTTCATTTTTAATTATTATTTAATATCTCAATTATTTATCGTATTTAGTGACTATATTATAAAATATTAATAATAAATTGAGAAAAGTTATTATCATAGTACAACTAAAATAATAAGACAATATATATATATATATATAAAACTGAAAAATCATAATTTACTAAATGATAATGAAATCATGATAATATAAATTTATATATATATATATAGATATTTCAGTTAAATTTTTTATGAAATCTAGTTTAGAAACACTTTAATTTTTGTTTAAGATCATAATTTTCTTAACTTAATGATATAACTTATTCTTAATATTTATCTACTTTTTCGCATAATAGTTATTTTGAAACCAAATAATCACTTTCCAACATTTATACATATTCTTTAAGGTTCCTCTAATTAAATTATTATTTCCTTATAATTTTGAGTTGGTTTTATAAGAGTTATAATTAAGCTCTTTATTCCTTTATTTATTTAGTTGATTAACGAAGACATTCTTCATATTATATGCACAATTCAGACTTTTCATCTAAAAGCTTTCTAAGATGAGTAGTAATATCTTTTTCTTCGTAACTTTCATCTAAAAATTCAAATGCTGTTATATTGACTTCTTCTCTTAAATATTAATCAGTTGAATGAGCTGTCTATTATAATTAATAATTCTCAGAATGCACTTTGTCTTTATTTTCATGGTATGTTTCCAATTAATCTTTCAATTCATTTATTTGTACTAGTAGTTCTTTATTATTTTATGTTAATTTATTATTTTGTAGTTTTAGTGTTAAAGCCTATTTCGATATTTAAGTTATTTAGATATTTTATTTCTAATATAAATAGAAATGAATACATTAATTTTAATTTCTATACTATTTTTTTCCTGTTAGAAATGTTCTTTCATTAATTCCATTTATCTCTACATTTTTATTAACTGTTAGTTTAGTTCTTAACTTTCATCTAATAACTATTAGTTGATATTTGTCAATTAATTGATTGTGTTCCTGTCAAACATCTATTAATTCTCTTTCATTTCCAACTAGAATTAGTAAATTTTATACTTCTCTATCAAGTGAATATACTTTTTCTTCTAAATAATGTAAAGTTTCTAACATCTCAATTTTTTCCTATTGTCCATCATTACTACTTAATTGGATTTGATCTAACAAATATGTATTCCATTTTCTCTCCTATTCTTACAATTACTCAAAATGTTTCATCTAGATTGCATCAATCCTTTAATTTAATTCATTGATGTGACTATTTTCAAACAGATTATTTACTTTTTCAGCTGCATTATTTCATCATCTTTATTATATTGTCTAGATCCATGATTTGCTTGAATGATAGCTTCTAACTATTATATTTTTTCATCTTTTTCCATAATTATATCAATCGCACTCTTCTCAAGATCTTAAATCTATAACTACAATTGAGATATAAATTATTTCATGTTCTTCAACATTTAGCTTTTCTAATCTTAATCTAAATGCTCAAATTCTTCTATATATTTGTTATCCATTATAAATATTATTAAAATGGACATTATTTACAAATTTAGAGCTACATCTTCATACTTAAATCTAAAATAACTCAATAATGTTTAATAATTCTATCATTTAACACAAAATCTCATTTATTACAGTGACTGACTTAAATCAGTTAGTTTTTTATAATCGTTCCCCTTAAGAATAAACAATATAAATCTCTATTTTATAAGACGATTGAGTAGATAATTTTACTAGTTTACATTAAATTACCTTTATTATATAAAAAAGAACATTAAAAAGAGATTAATGACTTATTTTTTCATTATTAACAAACCCTTTACATATAAAAGATATATTAAAAGAACCTTGTTTCAATAATCTACAATTAAATACTCGAAATTTAATAAAAATACATATTCTTTTAATTAAAATTTTATATTTATTATGTAGAATAATAATAAAGATAGAAATAATGTATTCATATCAGTGATTTTATGGAATAAAAGAAGATTTTAATCATAAAAAATTTTTCAATTTCTTTAGAATTGATTAAATGATATTTTCATTCTATTTAGATTTATGAAAAAATATTTATTCAAAAAAATTTAATAGATAACTTGATTAACTTTTTCTTTATATCTAATCTAAACTTTGTAATTTTAAATTTATTTTTTTACTTATTCCAATAGATTCTAAATAAGTTGATTAATGGATTTCTCTAAATATTAAGTTTTAATAGCTGTTTAGTTTATAATAGGGAATATTAACAAAGAAATACATAAATATAAATACAGATTGATATTAAAATTTCTGAAACAATATATTTTTTTCAAATGCATATAGTCTAAAAAAGTACTAGATTTATGATTTATTTTGACTTTTTTTTGAATTTTCTAACTGACAACATCTGTGTTACAAGAAAAAATAAAAATGAAAAAAAGTAGAACTAAATGATTTAGCAACTCTGTTTTAAGAAACTTCTGATGAATTGAAATTTAGATGTTGTAATTAAAGGAGATGAGATTAACGATTTGATTGAGTACAAATTTGATTGATTATTTTATTTGAATTATGGGTTGTTGTATTAATACTCCATATATATATCCTGATGGAGGAGTATACGAAGGTGAACTCTAAAATGGTCTTCCTGTATGTCATTATTTTAATGTAGCATGGAAAAGGTAAAATATAGTGGAAAAATGGAGATTATTTTGAAGGAAATTTTGAAGCCGGTAAGAAAACTGGAAGAGGAATATTTAAATGGAATGATTCATCATATTACGATGGAGAGTTTTAGAATGAAAATTTTCATGGCTATGGTGAATATTAATGGTATGGAGGAAAACAGTACAAAGGATAATGGGTTGAAGGGAAAATTGATGGTTAAGGTATATTAATAGAGGATGGTAAACAATATCAAGGTATAAAACTTTATTTATTTTGTTAGGATAGTTTAAAAATGACAAAAAAGAAGGTCAAGGTGAAATGACATGGTCTAATGGTTAAAAATATATTGGAGAATGGAAAAATGGAAAATAGCATGGTAAGGGAAAACTTATTAATACTAATGGACATGTCACAGAGGGTTAATGGATTAAAGGCAAGAAATAATGATAATTATTTATTTATTTTAGAATGTTTCTGCTTATTATTATTTTAATATAATATCAATGCCAAGTATACATTCTAATAATTTTAATTCATATTTATTTATTTAAAAGCCCCTAATCAGTTAAGTTACTGAAATTAAAAAACAATTGAATAAATCAACATAAAGAATTCTTATATTATAATCGAGTTTGAAATATTAGATTATCCAAACTTAAATTAAACATTCTTTTAAATTTATTTAATTCAACCAATCTTCATCAAGTACTTAACATTACTTTTTGTAACTAAATATTTTTATATTTTGTTATGATTTCCATCTTATTTTACTTCATTTGTAGTTTAAATTTTAGATTTAACTTAATTTTTCATTTTATAGTCCTTTATGGTATTTTTTTGATTCAAGTATCGCTATTTAATTAAATTTCCTTATTCCAATTGATTAATAAGTAGAGATAATTAATAATTGTTAATATCAAAAAACAATATTTTTTAATATTATATATACCATGTAGGAAAACTAAATAGAGAAAGAAATAGAATAAAAATTCCGAGCAGCAAGTGGATATTGCTGAATTTATCAAATAAAAATTTTATTTTTGAGGAAAAAAATAAAATCATAATCCTAAAGAATTACAGCAAATCATGTTTTAACTTTACAAAACTTCTGTAGCTTGTTATCACTAAAAAATCTAAATACTAATTCAAGAAAGAAAATTTTAAGAAGTTTTTATTATTTACAAGATAAGACAAAAAATATATCTTTTAGTTATTTTATTAATGAGTAATTAATAACAATTTTTTTTGATTATTCATTCAATAACCTGATATTTTTTCAATTATTTAAACGAGTAATCAATCAATAAATATAATTTTTAAATATAGGTTTTAAAGAAAGTTTAATAACTTTTCTCAATTTTTAATGTCTTGATATAATAAGGATTTAGATTTTAGTTGAATTTCTTATTTTCCTAATTTAATTCAATTTAATGAATTTATTTTCCAGAATCATTTTATTTTAAGCTATTGAAACATCTAAAGCAAAAAATTATTAATTTTGATAATGCTTTTGAATGTTTTAAATGCTTTTTAATTCTCATAAGCATATTTAAAGTGAGGTTATGAATAAGCAAAATAAAATTATAATCATTCGCATTCGCTCCAGTTCTATTAAGTTAGTCGTTCATTAAAACCAAGTACATTTCTGTTATCACTTGATCTAGCAGTGCATAAATGAAAACCTTTAGAGCTGTTAGTAATATCGGTATCTCTTTTGAATAAATTTGACATCATACTTTCTTAAATTGATTGTGAATGTCTTTTTAGGTAATTGCATTTTAGCAGGTCTTTTGCCCTTAAATTTACTATGACTTCCTATCGATACATCATCTGAAAAATTGTTAAAACTCTTTGGAGAATATTCTTCCCCAGAGTAATTATGAAAATTTTCTAAAAGTCGTAACTCATCTCTGTCTTCTAAATATTAATTCATTGCAATTTCAATTCTTTCATCTCTTAAGATTACAAGGTCTAGTTGGCTTTATCTGCTAAAGTACCTTTTAATTTTCCTTTTTATTCTTCATTTATCTGATTTTTCTTACAAAGTGTGTATATTTTGTAAAATAGTTTCCCCTCAAAACTATCTATGCTTTCCATTTAATTATATTATTATAATAAAAATAAAACAATTTATTCAGAAATATTACAATAATGTAAAATATTATTAGAAGCTTAAAAGGGGTATGAATGTAAAATAAAATTTTATTAGGAAAAAAAAATTAAATAATTTTCATCAAATTTTGACATGTTCGAGTTTGTTTGTCAATTTGATTTGATTATCATTAAATTTGTCCAAATTTTACATTTCAGAAATACATATGAATTTTTTATCTAGATTTTAAAAATAGTTATTCTAAATATTTGCTATTCTCTATTTATGATAAAATCTCTACAAAAGATATGATTATCAAATTTAAAAAACAAAAAATAAATTAAAACTTTATTAAATACACACAATCAACTATTAAGAAAATTTTATGAGTAACATTATTTGATACTTAATTTTGACAGAAACGTAAGAAATATGTTTTCAGCTTTTTTAACGATTAGTAAGACTAACAATTCACAATATAAAGTTTGAGAAAAATACATTAATATATAATCTCAAAAGGTATTTTTGGAATGAATTATTTTGTAAAATTTATAAATAATAAAAGTAAATTATGATCAATTGGTACGATTAGTTANTTTTAATTCTCATAAGCATATTTAAAGTGAGGTTATGAATAAGCAAAATAAAATTATAATCATTCGCATTCGCTCCAGTTCTATTAAGTTAGTCGTTCATTAAAACCAAGTACATTTCTGTTATCACTTGATCTAGCAGTGCATAAATGAAAACCTTTAGAGCTGTTAGTAATATCGGTATCTCTTTTGAATAAATTTGACATCATACTTTCTTAAATTGATTGTGAATGTCTTTTTAGGTAATTGCATTTTAGCAGGTCTTTTGCCCTTAAATTTACTATGACTTCCTATCGATACATCATCTGAAAAATTGTTAAAACTCTTTGGAGAATATTCTTCCCCAGAGTAATTATGAAAATTTTCTAAAAGTCGTAACTCATCTCTGTCTTCTAAATATTAATTCATTGCAATTTCAATTCTTTCATCTCTTAAGATTACAAGGTCTAGTTGGCTTTATCTGCTAAAGTACCTTTTAATTTTCCTTTTTATTCTTCATTTATCTGATTTTTCTTACAAAGTGTGTATATTTTGTAAAATAGTTTCCCCTCAAAACTATCTATGCTTTCCATTTAATTATATTATTATAATAAAAATAAAACAATTTATTCAGAAATATTACAATAATGTAAAATATTATTAGAAGCTTAAAAGGGGTATGAATGTAAAATAAAATTTTATTAGGAAAAAAAAATTAAATAATTTTCATCAAATTTTGACATGTTCGAGTTTGTTTGTCAATTTGATTTGATTATCATTAAATTTGTCCAAATTTTACATTTCAGAAATACATATGAATTTTTTATCTAGATTTTAAAAATAGTTATTCTAAATATTTGCTATTCTCTATTTATGATAAAATCTCTACAAAAGATATGATTATCAAATTTAAAAAACAAAAAATAAATTAAAACTTTATTAAATACACACAATCAACTATTAAGAAAATTTTATGAGTAACATTATTTGATACTTAATTTTGACAGAAACGTAAGAAATATGTTTTCAGCTTTTTTAACGATTAGTAAGACTAACAATTCACAATATAAAGTTTGAGAAAAATACATTAATATATAATCTCAAAAGGTATTTTTGGAATGAATTATTTTGTAAAATTTATAAATAATAAAAGTAAATTATGATCAATTGGTACGATTAGTTATGAAGAAATAATAATTTAACCTTTTTTATACATCATGTATTAATATAAGTCTGTTTTCAAATCATTAGTGAATATTTACATGTATTAAATTTACACCCTTAACTAAACTACCTTTTTTTACAATGGGCTATTTGCAAAAAATTATGTCAAATCTGTGGCCTATTTTTAAATAAGCTTAATATTTTGTTGATGCTTTATCTCTAATGTTAAAGCTCGAGAAGAATTGCTTCAAACTAATTAAAGAATATCTGTTCTCTAATTTATATTAAGTTAAGTTTTTATTCTAATAGATTAATTGTAATTATATATTGTATTCTTTGCAAACAGGATCAATTTATAGCTTTGAGCTTGATTTAGAAATAAATAATTTTTTTATTTTTATTTATATAATTAGCTAAATGAAAATCGATCATTTTCTATAAAATGGAGCTGAAAGCTTTCTTATTCTTTTATACGGATCCTCAGATTTTTTGGGAACATTTAATCTTCGAATCAAATCCCCTTACTAAGTAGCTAATTGTTGAGTTTTTAAGTATTATTTAAAAGATTATGCACTTGGTGTTTAAGCCATCCTAAAGCAATCTTATTAAGGAATTGGTGGGCAAGGTTCATAATCTCTTAATGATGTGAAAAAGTTAGTTCTTCTTTAAAATTTTTTTGATGAAGGTGCTAAACCTCCTTCATCAGCACTTGAGAATAAATAATGAAAATTACATTACATAATTATCTCTGCCTGATCCATCACTTTAGTAATGTCTAAATTTAGGGACCATCATTGGTGCTGGAGGTCTCCATTATTTTTATTTACTAAAGGTTCCTAATTCAGGATGAACACACTGAATCTAAATTTCTTTCCAAACTCCACCATTTTATAAAGTAACGTAGGAATCCCTACCTAATAAATTACTTCTATATCTGTACCTGTTCCATCTGGTGCATAGTGAGTCATTTTAGCTTCAAGGGCTCCTACAGTTGCACATCTTTACAATTTTGACATTGCTGTAAATTAATATTTAAAATAATAATTGATTTATTCATATTTTATTATCTAATTATTGTTTATCTAGATGTCAACTATATTTATAATAAGATATATTATATAAGATAGTATGTTACAATTTGAATTAAAACTAATAATTTTTTAACAGTCTTAAACAATTAAAGTATGTTTGGAGTATTATTTTATGTTATTATTTAATTATTAGATTAAAGAACTGAATATTTTTTTAGATCATTTAATCTAATAACAATTATTTCTTTATCCCACAAGATTATCATTAATATAATTATAATATTATTTATGAGATTTGCATAAAACAGTTCGAGTGAATTTGTTTTAGGGATTGCTTTTTTAGTTTTGGGTATGATTTATACAACAATTTTTTGTTTTGGGACTATTAGATGTTACAAAATTGGAAAAAAAGCAAAATACTTGGCAAATAATTTTTATTTATCTATAGTATTTTCTTGTTTAGCCTATATGCTGAATATGGCTTTTTATTTATATGATGTACATATACACATATAAAATAGATTTTTCAATAAAATTCAGTTGATGATTATATTTTGGGCATAGAAAAATAGGTATTAAATACAATATACGTTCCTGATGGATTATTTTGGATAGTTTATTAATCATTATTTTGGACAGTAATTTGTTTATATTATGATTCTCATTTACATGTTGGATAATTAGAGGAACTTCCATTTAATCCAAATACTTTGATTCATATAATGAAAGATATATTTTTAGTATATGGAATAGCTTAGTTAATTGTAGTATTATTGTATAACTTTGAATAAATATAAGCAGAAGTATTGTTTTATATAAATATTGTAATAAATTTATCAATACCTGTTTAATTTATCGTAACATCCTTATATTTATAATATAAATATTCAGGATCCCCATTTAAATCATCTAAATAAGAAAATATTTCAAACAGATTGTAGAAATTAATTTTTTATTGGACAATATTGAGAATAGTTCAGATAATAAGCAATATTTTAATAATGAAAAATTAGGATATGATTTAGAAGTTTTTTTAATCAGAACTGAGTCAAAACTAATTATTGTTATACATTTCATTACTGTTAATTGATCTATTACTAACAAACATTTTCCCATTTATTTTAGCCTTAAGACAACAGACCTTTTCGATATTTTTGAAAAATAAAAATATTTCTATGAGTAATGTATCAGAGCATCCTATGTGTTAATAATTTTTAGATAATGGAAGTTCGGTTAATGAAAAAAAACAAATTCAATTTGATCATAATGAATTAATGAAAGAAAATTCAGTTTAATAAATAAAAAGATAAAAGGCTAACGGTTTTGGTTATATTATAGTTTGTTAAATTAGATAAAAGAGTTATGGGATGAGAATAATAGAATTTAAACAGTTATAGTCCTATTTAATCGAATAGATAAAGTAAGAAATAGAATAAGTGAATCAATTAAATAATGAATATCTTTATTATATTTATGGATTGAATATTATTGATAGCAAGGTTGTTTATTTAATAAAATATTATTAATACTCATTACACAATTATTTATAATAATATTAGATTTCAATAGAATAAAAGATAGAGATCTTAGTTTAAATATTATAAGGACTTAGTTACCTTCATAAACAAGGACTTTGTCATGGTAGTTTAACAAGTGAAAATGTTATGATAAAATAAAATATTAGAGTAAAAATAGGTAATATATGATTTAATTTGTAGTTGATTTTGGTCTTTTTGGAATAAAAAAATATTAATCACTTTTGCATTATTATACAAATAAATCAGGTTTTACAGCTCCAGAGTTAATAAGTTAAAGAGGTTAGATTGTAAGTGGATCTTAAGAAGGTGATATTTATAGTGTAGGAATGATAATGTATGAGATGTTTGAAAAGAAAGTACCTTTTGAAGGATTACAATTATAACATATTTAGGAATGTCTTAATAAGGCTGTAAGACCTAAGATTGAATCAAAATCATTAATGGATGATATAATTAGATGGTGTTGGTAATAGGATTTTGATAAGAGGCCAAAAGTTGATTAGTTATTAAATGTAATTGAAAATATATAAATAAAATGAGTGGTACAATAGTTGTGGGTTCAAATATTTATGAGACTGAATTCTTAGATGAAATATTTATCTATTATGGAAATAAGACTGCCAATACCATTAACTTTAAGGATGGTTTGATTATTAGTCCAGCCAAATTAGACTTACCAGAATATAAAATTAATAGATCTGAAAGAGGAGAAATAATCATGACTATTATTAAAGAAGCTATGAATTTATTTGAATATTCTAAGCTATCTGATACTGGAATTATTAATATGTTTGAATTGATGTATACAAATCAATTAAAATCATATCCCACTCTAAGATTTTAATTAATTGAAAGAGAATAACCTTCAGTATTAATGGATGTTCGTAAATCCTATTTTACTATGCATAATTGTTATTAAATTATTAAGACTTTAAACATTGATCCAACTACATATTTTAAGAATAAATATGTTTTATTAAGATATCCTGAAAAAAAAATGATTGTTTAAATTAAATCAGTTGTTTTTGATTAAGAGTTTACCTATAAAGGTGTCTCTTTAGAAGAATATTTCAAAAATAAATACTAATTAAAAAGCAAAACAAATGTGTATTTAGAAACTTACAATACTCAAAATATTAAAAAATAATTCTTAATAGCTGAATTTTGTGATTTAAAAATTGAATACATTGAATAAGATGTCACTATCTATTGTTAATAATTGGAGTATTGGAATAGAATTATCAACAATAGTACCTCATTTATTTAATTCTTAAATTAATTTAAATTAATAATTAGAAATGAATAACTTGAATTTAAATAATAATATTTAGAACCAGGTAATTTAGTGTTCAATAATTCAGCTAAATCAATATTTTAGATAGTAGCATCCAGAACTTCAAGTGAATTTGAATATTATTATAGTGATTTTTTTCTTAAAAATCCAACTACTTTTACAACCTCTTTGGCAATTAATAAATTATTAATCTTTGTAACAAGAGAAATTATTGAATTTAGAGACAATTTTAAATAATTTTTAGATAAATTTGATTCCTTTATTAAATCTAGATAATATAAAATATCATAACCATAAATATATGATATTAATAATAATTTGAATGAAATTTTGGAAAAATACGTCACAGAAGATGCTTATGTACTTTTTGTTGGAGATTAAACAACAGATTTTCAATAAGCTAGAAATAATTTATTATAAAAAGCAATTCCCAATTAAATTATCATTCTTCCAATTTAAGATCAAGAAATAAATAGATTATTAGCCATGATGACTGCAAACTTAGGTAGTGTACCTTGGTCTATAAAAGAAATAAATGGATTCATAAATAATAAAAAGAGTGCTGTATTGGGAATTTGGAAAAGTGATAATAGCTTTTCTGCATGTCTTAGTATTAACAAATATCTCAATAAATATATATCCTCTTATGGAGATTTAGATTAAATTCTAACTCTTCTTTTAGCAACCTATTATGCAACTCATAAAATTTTAGCTGCTTAAATTATTGTATTTGCTGAAGATGATTATTCTTAAATTATAGAATAACGAGTTTAAGGAGTAATTTAATTAATTAGAGATCAAGGATTAGCACAACAAATCTTAAAGCCTGAAGTTGTTATGGTCTAAGTTAAAGATGCTAGTGCAGAAAGATATTTCACTTATTTCGAAAGGAATTTGTATATTATTATTTCTATCTTTTTTTTAGTGAATCTTACTATTGCAAAAACCCATAAGTAGGTTGCATAGTCCCTATCAATGAAAAGTAAGGTAGATTTTCATTTCATTCATAAAGAGGAGAATAAGGATGTTTATAAGCATAATAATTATACATTAGTTCATCCAATACAAAAGAAATAGCATAATTATACTATCATTTGATTTTCTTAAATTTTGATTTGAGTTCTATCACTTATTTACCAGCACCCCTTCATTATGCCAAAAAATTGTCGAAGCATTAACTTCAGAGTGAATTGTACAAAAAAGCTTTAGAAAAAGGATTTTTGTTATTTGTTTGAGTATGATTATACCATAATCTTATAATAAATTATTTCATTTTATGATATTAAGAGCATTTAAATTTTATATATTAAGGTATCACTAATATTTTAATATTGTTCATTATTATAATCTCATAATTGAGTCACAGTGTTTGCCACTGTTCTTTAATATAGCAATACTTATTTTGAATAGAAATCTGGTACTGCTTAATACTCGACTTTTTACTATTAAATATTTTTAACTAATTTTTACTCTCTTAAATAAATATGGGAATGTTATTCCATTAAATGTGTTGAGATAGATTAGTAAAGTTCCACCAACCAATATTCCTAAGTAGGCTTAAATTCCAACTCTTGCCCCATAATAAACTGGGTTTAATGAAAACTTCAATGACTTTGGAAAATGTTTGCTCATTTACTCAAATTTACTGTTGTCCATGGCCATTTTTATTTATTAAAATTATATTATTTATATAATTCTAAATTTATATTCATTTAAATTTCTTCATTAGATATTATATTTTTTTTATAAAACTGATTAATTGATGCATTCTTTCCTTAATTAAAAATTCTATGAAAAGTTTATTTCTTAAATAAAACAAAAAATAATAAAAATAATCATTTTTCTAATGAATTTTTTTTATCAATAAAAATGCTATAAATCAATAGATATTTTACATTTTATTTTTAAGGATTAATGTAACACATAAACTGATATTTCTCTCTTTTCTTCAAGATTTTCAAAAGATTAATGAATTTATATTTGAATATTATGAATATTATGAATAGATGAATTTCAAACTTTCAATTTTTTCAAAAAATGCTAAAATTTTTTTCATTTTTTTATTTAAGATTAACTTCTGGTATTATAGTGAGGATCATCTTAAGATATTGATAAGGTATTAAATAAAATAATATTTTATTTAAATTTATTTTTTGATAGTCTTCTTATAATTATTTTTATATGTTAAGACTTTAATTATTTAATTAACCAATATTTTAAAAAATGTTGAAATATAATTATTATTTTTTTGTGATTGGTTTTAATGATTAGTATAATAACTTAAATCTGTCTTTTTCTAATAAAATAATGTACTATTTGACACAAATCTTTTTTCTTTTTTTAATTTATTTAATATCTATCTCAAAGATATTATTTATACTAATTAAAACATGATTATTTAAGTTATTATCTCTGTAATATATATTTAAAAAATAACTAAAAATCATTTAATATAATATAAAATAATGATATCACTTGTTAAATAAATTAAGCATAAAAATTAGAATATTATAAAATCATTTTACATATTTTCTTCGAAAACTTTCCAAATGCTTTGGAATATTTCTTGAAAACAAGATGGGTAATGGTATAGATTTAATAATTGCTTTAGAAAGTACATATCGTTTGAATTAATAATATCCGAACAAAATTTAAAAAGTTAAAACTAAGATACACATCAGGATACCAATCAAGAGAATAAAAGCTTAATTATGTGATGTTAATCTATCTATAGTCTATTAAGATATATCTAAAAAGTATTAACTAAACTAACTTATTTAAAACTGAATAACGTCGATTCCCCATAATATATATATGAGATATTCGCTATCATCAAGAATACTCTCTAATGCAAGTGCTTTCTATAAGTAAGTTTAATTTTTTTTGAAAATTAATTAAGAGGCTCCTTCTACAAAAGATAATACCTTTGATTGCAAATTAACAACTCCTGTTTAGAAAAATGGAATTAATTCTTTTTAATGTAGCCTATCATAAAATAATAGACTTTGCATATCACAGCCAGTTAAAAGGCAAACATCTTATCCTAAAAGTTAATTTTATTGTTCATCATTAATTTCTGAATTTGATTATTCATTTTTGAGAATTAAACTAGTAAAATCGATCATTTTTAATCTTGAGATATCTTATTTAATTAATTCTTCATCTAAATTTAATAAATTTAAAATTGAAGTATCTGTTTAAATGTTCCTAGTCATAAGTTGATGACCTGGATCAGATTAATTAATTAGTGCATAAGTTTCAAAATATTGTTTTATCAAAAATAAATCAAATCGATTTGAAGTGACAATAAAATTCAGTCTATGTTCTTATGCTAAAATTGCTCTATTGCTTATCGGTCCGATTGAATTAGCTATTTATGAATAATATAAATGAAAAGAAAATACATATGCTAATGTTATAGTTGAAAAAAAGAAAATTATAGCAATTGAACAATAATTTTAATAATTAGAATTTACTTAAACTTGTTTATCATTTGTTCTTTTCTTTTTAACAAAAATCACAGTTGTTTTATTTTGACTTTTTCTAACATCATCTAATATGTATTACGGTAAGGTTAAAATTAATTTAAAATCTTTCTACCTTAAGAAGATTCTGTTGTATGATACCATATTTATCAATTAATCACATAAATGTAAGATTTGAACACAATCTTCCTTATCTAACATTTTAAATAATTTTAAATAAAGTTTGATTGTATGAACTACTTTCAGATAATTAATAATTAAGGTTATTAATTAAAGAATTATTGTTAAATATATTCCTACAAAATAATAATTGACTATTTAATCAAAATGGTCATTCATCTCAATATTATAATTATGACAATCTTCTAGAGTTATGTTAACACTTTCGCTAACATCAAAAAAGTTATAATAAACCTATGATCTAGCAATTTATGTCATATAAGAGTCATTTCTCCCTGATAAATAGGTTTGAGGGGAAGAAGCAAATGACTAATAAGACATAAAAAATATTTGGTGCATAATTTGATAATATGTCGAATAATCATAAACCGTTTGAGATATTTTACTTTTTAAATCAAAGTTTATAAAGTAGATAGTAATAAATTAAATGTCACTATTTTAAGCAATTTTTGAATAATTTAAATACATGTCAATCAATCTAACACTTCCTTTTGCTATATGTTACCATGCTATATATATCTTATCATATCTGCTGATATTTATTTAATCACTATTAAATGGAATAATTGTATCATTTTATATAGGATAAAAATCTCTATAATAAATTACATGACGGGATCCTGACATAGTTTAACTATATGCATCTAAAAAGTTCAAATCAGCTGTGATTTATTAGATACAATTTGATTAAATATTCTTTTTATGTTAAAAAAGATTAGATATTAAAATTATGATAATTATTAATACTAAAATTTACAAGAGAAACTGAGCAATTAAATTTTTGATTGTTTTAGGTAGAATTGTATCATTCATATAAACAATTATTTTCTCTAATTATTCATTTATTTCATTCGAGCTATGTTTAGTGGCAGTATTTGTCATTTCTGCTACTAATTCTATTTATTCATTTACATCCTCTCCATCATTTGAGAGAATTACATTATTTTAATCTGGCCTAACTTATTCTAATATTGCTTATTATCGTCTTAAAATATCAGAAAGAGCAGGTGTCTTTGCATTTTATTAAGATGGAGATGAATATAATTTTGGATCTTCCAAAAAATCAATTTCAATTACAAAATATAAAAATTCACTTGCAGAATCTTTTGCTAAATAAGATAAAACTTTTTGAACTACACTGAATTCTATAGGATATAATTTTGTATGTTTTGGTTTGATATTTGATATACTAATATTGACATCCTTCAAATTATTCAAAATTTATTTGCTTGTATATTTTTTGGTTGTAAGTGATGAAGATGTTTTAAATTAAGTTCTTTTTTATTAAGGAACTTATAACACTCCTATCTCTCGTTAACAAATAATATCCTATTTAAAAATCCTTTTTTCATTCTTTATTGTTAATAATCTATAATATTCTTCTAATATTGATGCCAAAGCTGGAATTAATTCTTATATTGTAATCTATTCATAAATTTCTTCTGGTAAAATCAAATCTATGTTTGTATTATTTTTATAATAATATTTATAATTGATTCTTTCATAAATATTTCTGGTTATTCCAAAAATTAGAAAATCAGAGTCAACCAAAATATAACCTCTTTTACTTTAATCAATTTCTTATTTTTCATATTTAATTGTTTTTAATAAATGCCCAATAATCCAAAACCAAAATTAATCATTTGAATATGGAAATAAAGCAGTAAGGCAAATATTAACTTTTTCAATCAAATTATCAGCATTTAAAATAAATTATTCTGAATTTGCATATAACCGATTTGTTTTTCCTTATTATAAGTAAGATTCAATCAAACCATTATGTATTTTACCCAATTTTATTGGCAATAATTACTCTATTTTTGTTAAAGGAATGTTTATATTTTGATAACCAAAAAAGCCAAAAAATTGATCATTTATGTTCTAAGTTATGTAACCAAGTGTTTAAGATTAAACATTAGAGACTATTGATAAAGCTTGGCCGTTAATAAATTATAAATTATTAAATTATTAGCTTTTAGAATTTGATTGTTCTTTAACTTGATATTCTATTTATTAAGCTATTTTTAAACATGTATTTATATCTTCCATACAAACAATTGATACTGCCAACTTAATTCTTAGAATTAAAATGGAATCAATAGCTGGTATTTCTCTTTAAGCTTAAAAATTCTTAAATTCTTTTTTTACCAGTTAAGTTTTTTTTCTGATTTGTTCTGAAAATTAAATCATTTTTTCATATGAAGTAAGATGATTCATTTTTTAAAACCATAAAGTCTTAAGACATTCAAGCAAATCAACCATACTTTTAACAATTTCATCTTCAAAATTATAAAATAAATTGAAATCTTATAAAGTACGGAACTCTAAAGATCCTATTTATATTCCAGATCTATTATTATTTTCAATTTCAATTTTATTTTAATGTTATATTTATTTAGTTAAATTTATAAAAAAATATGGCATATTGGTTTAATAAATTTTTTTAAATGTATAAACTACATCCTATATAATTTTATATGATAAAACCGAGTTTTCTCTATATCTTTATAAAAAAGTAACAAATTTTATTGTAAGTTATTCAAAGTATTTTAAGGAATTAGGATTTTACACAATTTACTTGATCATTTTTTAAAATTAATATTAGACCCAAATATATATTTATTATGTATTAAGTTAGTTTTGGCCAATAATAAATTTATTTAACCTTGATTTACAAGGACAATTTAAATCATTGCATTTTTAACAATGTATACTTAAATATTTAAGAATAAGATAATAATCTTTTTGATGAAGATTATCTAAATGACATAATTAACAAATAAATTCTAATGGATGTTCACTAATTTTGTTAGAATTAGAATTAAAATATAATTAACATTCTTTATCAATATAATTATCATAAAGGGCTTAATTGATACCAAATATCAACTAGAATAAATAAATAATTTACAGGAACAGAAATGCAAAATGTTAAAAATATATGAGCATCATTTAGATCTGAAAATATCCATATAGCTACTAATATTTCAAAAAACCATGTAGATAACAAGCATTTACTAAAAAAGATAGTTTCTTATGAAAAACCAAAAGGAATATTAATATAAATATCTAAAGCAATAAAAATTGCTATGAAATTGAAAACTAAATGAATTAGAATATTGTAATGATCATACATTTCTTTCCAGAAAGATGAAATTTATAAAGCCATATGTAGAATAATGGTTACTAAATTAAAGTAGCTAAATTTTCTCATCAAATCTCCTTAGACAAATTCATAATTTCTAAAGCAGTATAAAGATAAACAACCTGATAAGATTACTAAGACTTAGCCTATGATACTTAAAACTAAAAAATGTGGTGAAATTTATGAGAAACATTATTAAGGATCTAAGTTGCTATGTTATGCTAAATATGATAAACGACCGCAGGTTAATACTCCAATCATACATTCATGAAATGGTGTTAAGAAGTACCACTAAAAGTTCTTAAAATAAAACCTAATAAATCTGTTTAAAAAATTATTTGGAGATATTGGCTAGAATAGGATTATTATGATACTTTAAATGTAATTTAAAAAATCACAGCTGCATAAATGAAACACATAGTCCCAAAAATACAATAATAAACAAATTTTGTAAGTGGGTCATAATGTATGACTATCATCATAAATGGGATAGAGGAATATTATCCTATTTAAGCCAAATAATCATTCTCATAATAAATGAGGGATTTGCTTTCAAATTAACTAAAATAGTAACCAAGCAATTAGATAAAGTAAAAGACAATCATACCTTAATTGCCATAATCTATTTATGCTTTTCTTCTTTCTGTGTTAGTGCCTATTCTTAAAAAGAAGTAAATAAGCTTAGAAAAATATTTCATTATTCCCATATATATTATTTTTATTTATTTACATATCAATAATCTTGAATTAAAAGTGATACAACAGTTTGATTGAATTTACACCTTTTTTTTGTTTTTAATAGAAAAGTTTGAGTAAAAATGAATAAAAAAGTAAAGAATAAATTTTATCATAAATATTTTTATCATTCAAGTTTTGATTAAAATTAACAAAAACTAAGATCAAGTATTTACAAATTGATATAAAATTTTGATTAAAATTAACAAAAACAAAGATCAATAATTTGTAACAATTTGATATCAAGTTTTGATTAAAATAAACAATAAAAAAAAGATCAATTATTTGTAACATTTTTTAAATTGATTTGAGATTATACTGAATCTAAGCTAATTGTTTAATTTCCAAATAATACATATACTTATATTCAAGGCTTTTTTTATGTTTATTTATATAAATATAATAAGTTCAGTATATAATTATCACTCATCCTCATTAAATTACATTAATTCTGAATTATTAGATTCAGAATCAATTAATTATTCGAAATATTAATCATCTTTGCTTTTAACTTCATAACTAGCAGCAGTAATAGTATGACATTGTTTTTGTGTTGATCTTAATTTTGGAGTATCATTTTTATTAATAGAAATTTATTGACATTTCATTTTTTAAAGCATTTCTTTGAAATCTTTGATTCTGTAGTTAATATCTTTGAAATATCTTTCAGCCATAGAGATTAAATCTTCAGTATCAATAGATCGATAATTTCTTGAATAATAATAAATATCTCTTACCTTTTAAGTTATAAACCTTCTTATAAAGAAGACTAGATTTAACTAATTCTAATTGATGTTGCAGGATTATTTTCAACATTTACTTGATATTTTTTGAGATACATATTTAGTTTGTAGAAATTTAAAAAAACTTTTTCAGCAACATATCTAATTTCTAATTTTATGCTAGCTTTATCTAATAAGGTAATAGACTTTAATTCTGAAACAAATGGTTATAAATCAGCATAAAGTATTGCTGTAAAAAGTGATGTCAAAGCTACTCCATAAAATAATCCTAATGTCATTGAAAGTCTTCCAAGTTCTGTAGTTGGATAAATATCTCCATAGCCAACTGTGAAAATAGTTATCATGCAAACCCAAAAAGAATTTTTAGTATAATATTAATCAATTTCAGTAGATGTTCTTATTAAAGATCTCTCTGAAATTTCTAATTAATAAGAAAATAAAAAAATTCCAATAGAAAATAAACAACAGAGAGTAGAATATGGATTTTATCTGATGGCTACTTTAAAAATAAAATGAGGACCAAATTCAACTGAATAAATACCACTAAAAAAATGTAATATATAAATACCATAATCTATTAACTCTGTTTGAATAAAATGATTGAAATTTAAAAGCAATATTCAAAATAAGTAATGATCGAAAAAGCATTACAAAAGTTAGTATTTCATTTATGAAGTAGAATCTTGGTTAATCATTATACCGTTGAGAAAATTAAACTTTATATCCCATTGTATATGGTGTAGGACAAGGAAGAAGTATAATAGATTCAATTAATAGAAGGAAAATTAGATTTGTTTAAAAAATATTGGAATCTTTAGGTACTGTAAGAGAAAGTTTCTTAAATTCGAGTTCTGCTAAATATGCCATAATTGTCATAAGAACTATATAATTGAAAATAAAATACTAGATATAATGGTTAAGAATAGAATTAGGTATAACAGTGTTTTTATTTCTTCTTCATATCTATCCGTTAACTAATATGCAAATGAAACCTCATACTATATTATTTATCAATAATTAACTTCAAG
Source organism: Paramecium sonneborni (assembly GCA_905182985.1). Classification (NCBI taxonomy): domain Eukaryota; phylum Ciliophora; class Oligohymenophorea; order Peniculida; family Parameciidae; genus Paramecium; species Paramecium sonneborni. The sequence goes on along the minus strand of CAJJDN010000037.1, from coordinate 109,017 downwards.
AACTGTAAGGAAAATACTTGCACAAATAGTCAACATTCGGCCTAATTCTAACACTCTGTATCTTTCAAAATAAAGTCTTGTAATTCTACTATCTTCAAAATCATTAGTTTTTGATTTTCCAATAATAGATGACTTTTTTTTGTTATTCCTTGAATTTGTTGAAAGAGTTTAAAATAAATGTGAAAGTCTACCATGTTATCGTAAATAATCATCCTCATTTGCTCTTGAAGCAGGATTACCTTACAATTCTATAGTTTCTTAATTTTAAGATTTCATAATAAATAATTAACTATCAAAATTTTTGATCAATTGTGAAAACTCATTAAATATGAATCCCTTTGTGAATCTTCTAAATTATTGAAAAACTCATCATCTTTACTGATTATCTCTTCATTATTATATTTAAGTGAAAATTGATTCATCTATTCTTACTTCTATTCTATTGCACTAATCTCATTTTATGATAATTTATAGAGAATATTTTATATTACTATTTATTATCGACTGAATTTCTACATTTATTATTTAAGTTCTTTAAATTTAGAATTTGCATCTCCAAATTTCCTTTTGACCATTTCTTAAAATTCTTCTCCATCAATATCTCTATGCATTCTAATAGATAATTAAATAATTAATTACCTTTTCAACATTCCTACATCTTGTAAAAATCTTTCAAGATTATAAAGTGTGTCTTCCAAATTAAGATTGACAACCTAAGTTTTGGTAATTTTCTTTCCTTTTCTTAATTCATTTAAATAATAAAATATCCTTGAACTTGCTTTTTTAATATTCTTTGTTATATTTGTTTTATCCAACAATGCCCAAGATTGATATTCTCCTGAATTAGGCTATAACATATTATATAAAATAGCTGTAAATAAAGATGTTATTGTAACACCATAAAATAATCCCAAAGTCATTGCTATTCTACCTAAATCTGTATAAGGAAAGAAATCTCCATAACCTACCGTAGCTATAGTTATCATATTAACCCACAAATGTTTAGTGAAATCATAATATTCTATTGTTTCAAAAGTTCTTAAGAGAGGTCTTTCTGATATCTCTAATTAATATGCATATTATATGAAACCAACTATAAATAACCAAGTTAAAGTATAGAATGGGAATTAACGTATGCATAATTTTAGCATCAGATGAGTTCCAAAACGAGTTCTATATAAACAACTAACAAAATTTATTTATTAATTATTACCTTACTCTTCCTATTTGATTTGAATAATATTCTTAAAATTTAAACCCTATATTAAGTAACAAATAGAGTCTAAAAAACATCAAATATGTCAGAATTTCATTTACTGTGTAAAATCTTTATTCTCCTGTTCCTCTCTATTCAAAACTTACATTAAAATTCCTAGTGAAAGGATTTGATGTTGGAATTATTATCAATATTTCACATAATAATCCCCATTTTAATTCAGTTTATAAAATTGATGCCTTATTGGAAATTATTTTAGAACATTTTCTATATTCAAGTTCTATCAAGTAGGCTATGATTGTCAACAAAGCAATAATTATTGACATACAGAAAATTAAATACAACAGTATATTTAGTTCATATTCCATTGTATTTTATATGAATGTTGAAAAACTATATTCATACTAATTCAAAACATTTATACCTCTAAGATCGTTAGTATTAAACATGCCAAAATAAACCAAAATCTAGTTAATTCAATTAATCTGCATTTTTCGAAGATCATTCTTGTTACTCTTCCATCCTCAAAAGGCCCTCTATAAATATCATCATCATCATCAATTATAGTGGTAGCCCTTTTGAATTTTCTTTTGCTTTATTATTTTTTTATTAATGGCACTGTCTTCATTTCAGATTAAATAGATATATTTTGAACCATCATTTCATTTACCATTGTGGTTTTATTTTCTTGCGTCTTTTTTTATTATTGTATGTCAAATGACATTTTAATTAAATAAGATTTTAGTTATAAATCAGCTTCAAACATACCTATGATTATTTATATTTATTGTTTTCTAAACTTTTACTTTTTTTCTCATTTAAAAGTATCTAAATGTCATATCATAGGAAAATATGCAAGATAAAAAGTATTTTTTATTCTACTTTTTAAATTACTATAATTCAATGGAATTATTAATCAAATTTTATATGAATTTTACTTTTCCTATTGAAATTTCTTTAATTTTTCTATATTTACTAAATCTATATATGATTAGAAAATTTTTAATTTTCTCTAACTAGAATTTAGAATGCTAAATTTAGTAATATAAAATTTATTGTTTGGAAATAAGGATATAATTAGTCAAATGGATTATTGAAATTAATTTTTAAGTGCTAATTATTCATATATATATATTAATAATTTTAATAGGATTTCAAAATAGAATAAAATAATGAATACGTTAACTTAAATTACACATAGATACATAGATGTATTTTTTAATTAGACTTAAATTCATATAGAGTATTTTATTTATTTCATTATTTATTATTTTTATAAGTATTAATTATTAATGAAATCGCATAAAAAAAATGTTTTAATTCGCTCAAGTATGCATTCTCCATCAAATTTTGATTCGAAACCCTCAACCTAAATTCCTAGATAGAGATCTGTAAATTAATTTGAGGAAACTGATCCTATTTCTAAAGGTATTAGGAAAACTATATTTATGAGATAGAAAAATAATAAAAATGAGGAATGTTGTAGATTTGGGAGATGCAACTGAATCTGTGCATAAGCCATCTTCTAAATAAAAGAGGAGATAGAGCAAGGATGAATAAGATTAATTACTTGAATAATTAGATTAATGGCATGAATAGGTAGTTTCAAAGAAAAAAACATTTGCTTTTGAATAAATTAAATAGAATGATAATAAATTTATGGAGAATGAGTTTACTAATGATGGAGGACCTTAGATAAATTAAGCTATTATTAACTCAATTCTTAAACCATAAGAAAAATAGTAGTTAAAGAATTTATCTTAAGAAGAAGAGTAGAATATGAATGTTTAAGTGAAGTTTTAATTGTTAAGATCAAATAAGGATTCTAATAATCCTGTTTTAAAAACTTTAGATTAAGTTAGAATAGAAATGAATAAACACATTTTAAATTCATTGTTATTATAAAAAGTTACAAAGAAATTAGATGATTTATAAATAAATAGAAAAGTAAAGTCAAATTGGAATCATTAAAAAATGGATGAGGAAACAGCATAAGTTGTAAGAGATTAATCTTAAGCATTAAAAAATTCTACTCTAAATAATTTCAAAGGTTTAACTGAATACTTTAGTAACCCAGCATAATATATAGATTATGATATAGTCTTATCTAGAGCTAAATATTATAGTAATAAACCTCCAAATCAATTTGAAATGGAAATGATATAGACTGGATAATAAACATCGACTTCTGCTAAATAGTTAATGGAATCATTCTAATAATTCTAAATTTAAATTAAAGATAATAAATAAATTCTTTATGAGATGAGATTAGAAAATAACAAATTAGTACAAAAAACAAATCAAAAAGAGGAAGAAATTAGTGAAATAAGAAGGAAATTTTTTTAAAAAGAAGAAAAAACAAGATAAGGATATGTTCCTGATTAAGAAGGTAAAAAAAGGAATATGATGGAGATTATAGAAAAAATTAGATAATAGAGAGATTTAGAAATAAAAAATATTTAAAGATTTATTTCATAAATAAAAGAGGAGATGTAAAGAAATATTGATAAATAAGAAGCCATATAAAAAGATTTAGATGAATTAAGATAAAAAAAGAGAAGATGTAAGATGTTATTAAAGGATATTTTCTTAAAATAACTTTAAGAGGCAAATGAATCATTAATGCCAGAGGGATTGATTTAAATAGTTAAATAGATGAAAAAAATAAATGAAAACGCTAAAATAGAATAATTTCCTAGATACTTAGATGATTAATCGAGATAGTATTTACTTAAAGCTGCATAATTAGAAATGGAAATAGAGGATGCTAGATTAAAATCATAGAAATTGAATCACAATTAAACTAATTTAAGAAGTACTCAGTCATAATAATGTCTATTTTAAACATAACCTGTAAGTGTTTTTTAATTGAAAAATTAAGTAAAGACTATGCTTAAAAGAAGTAAGGTATCAATAAAGAAACCTGTATTTGTTTAAGGTATAGATCCTATGAATCCTTCATCTTTTGCTCATGTTCTTAAATGGGAGAATTAAGATTTAGAATCTGGACATTTTTAGGAAAAAGAAGAGACAAACTTTAAATTATAAAATATGCCTAGTGAAGGAAATTTATTTATTAAAGATTTTAATTAAAAATTAGTATAATTTTAGTAACAACTTGAATATCTTTAAAAGGAAGAATAAGAGAGAATACTAAAATTATATTAAAATAAAAGGCATTTATCTGATGTTCAAGAATTAAAATTAGTTTTGTATTCTTTATTTGGATAAGTGATTGGAGATTAAATATGGTATGAGTTTGTTATTGAATGGACTGATCAAAAATCATTAAATCCATAGTAAATATTGAAGAAAGAAACAGAATTAAAAGCAAATGATAAAGGAATGAGTTAAAAATAAATAAATGAATAAATAAAATAAAGAATGGCTAATACATATCGTAAATTATAATAAAAGAATGAAATTGAATATAATTTTAATATGCTAGATTGATTCTTATATTATTTTTCAAATAATTAATAAAAATGGTCTTATTTTTTATAGAGCAACTTTCTCATCAACTAAAACAACTTCTTTATGTTATCCATTATGAGTTATTTCAGCTTTAAATTTAATAGTAAATAATACCTCTTAAATCATAGAAATAGAATGGTTCACCAATTTAATATCTATATTTTCCTGGTACAGGCATAGTCTTAAATTTCAAATTCATAACTGCACCTGTTTCAACATCAGCCATTTTGAAATAACCAGTTGTCATAGAAGTGTCAGTATTAAAGAATTACCAAAACTTTGGAATATTTTTAATCCTTACTTTATTTTTGAATTCTGGGAATTTTTCAGGACATGGATATCCACGATCATATTCACAATCATAATCTAATACATGAATAGTTTCATCTTTGAATAAAGCATTAATTTCACTATTCTTGTATAGCATATCTCTAAGATAAGTTTCTTTAAAGTCAGGATCACCACATTTATCTCTTGCTCTTACATATAACATGGCTAATGGTAAAACAGTTAAAACCTAATTTTGTATTGAACATTATTACTTTGAATCCAAAAGCTAAAGGATAAAATTGATAGAAGAAGAGACTAAAAGCAGGCAAAAAGTAAACATTGAATTTATCAAATAATCTATGTCTTCTTTCAATTAAACATGAGAAATTAGGTACCTAAATTTTAATTTAAAAATCTTACATGTCTATGCAATAAATCTTAAATCCATGCCCATCCAAGTGGTACTGATTCCCAATTATCTTTTGGTGTTTTTACGTATGTATGCTCTTGATTAATATCTCTTGGGTAAGTATAATAAGCATTCTTAAATTTGTATTGCCATCTCTTATTGTATGGGTTCGATGATTACCACACAATTTTGTTATATTGTGAACGATGCACTAATTACTACACTGCTTTGCTCTTAATAATTTACATTATTAATATCTTTTAATTAGTTATATAAACTTAAAATATAATCATTCTTCTATTTCTTTTCTCTCGTCTCTAATATATTATCACTATATATTATACTGTTCTTAGTATAAATTATACATTTTGAATTAAAGAATTTATACAATCCTTTAATTTTATATTATTAAATAACAAAGTCATATATATTCTAATGATTTCAGATAAATTTATTGATCTCTAATACAATTATTTGTATTTAATAATATGGTTAAATAACATATATATAAAAAATTAATAAGATATAAAATATTATTCAAATATATATATATATATTATTTATGAAAGCTTTTAACTTTATTTCAACTGTTAGTACGATAGTATATAATTGGTTATGTTTAGATGATTTTTGTGACTTGCCTTCCAGTAATTTAACGATTGAAAACATTTAAAGGAGATGCAGATCCCATAACTAGTTTGGTTTTCAATTATTTTTAAGTTAGTAAAGGGGATTGATGAGAACAACAAGTCATTGAATTACTTGGTTTTAGAATAGATTCCTTATTTGAATCTCTATTAGTCTATATGAATTGTTATAATAGTTCAGTATCATCACTTTATTCTTTATTTTCTTTTTATTTTTTGGGACAAAAGATTGACATTACAAATTATTCAACTTATTTATGAATTGGATCAAAATTTATATTGAGTTTTATCTTTTCAGAGATACCATTAATAATTCGCGTATATTCTTCAATGATATCATCTGGTATTAATGTATTCATTAATTTATAAGCTTCAAACTTAGAATTAAAATTCTAAATTATTTCTATATCATTATTAATAATTTTTTGGATTTAATCTTTATTAATTTGTAACAGTTTTTATTGTAGATCATTAATAAGGGTAATTATTTAATTTTTAATTTAAAGAAAGTAATTTTCATAAGGTTTTTGAATTTCTTTAAATAATTCTAAACTTTGATTAATCAATTAATCAGCCTTTTTAATGTTTTATTCAATTAAGTTTTCATAATTTTGAATTTCTTTCATTTGGGTAACATGTTTAGTATGCATTTTAATAACACAATGTGCACATGCTTTTTATAATTTATATGGACAATCATTATCTACACATATAAATTTGTATTAATTGTTTTCATGACCTGGTAATTTACAAATATTGTTTTTTTCAATGTTTATTTAAAATGATTATTGTTGTATAAGTGATTATTCTTCATTTTTAAGTCTATTGATGGGAGAAAAGGTTTAATCATTAGAATTTCTTTTGGTTATAGGTGAAAGATTAGATTTTTCATTAATTGATGCTAATTGGATCCACTCATCTTTATCTAAATTAGTCTTTTGAATTTAATCTTCTAAAAAGGTTTTAGTAATAGGTTTGTCTTTATTTTTGATGAATGAATTATGTTGCTCTTTTAATTTTTATGTGATAGTATATTCTGATATAGATCTTTGGCTCTGAGAATAGTTTAATGAATTACAAGGTTTTTCTTATTGGAATCAACGATTAAACCCCAAGTAGTTTCTTTTTCTTCAAATGCTTGTTTAATATGGTTTCGTAAGCCCAATTGATTCCAGAGTTCACGCGAAGACTTCTTTGGTTTAATCATATTCGTTAAATTAATATATATAATGCTAATAGAAACTAGTCATTAGGATATTATTCATGATATAGCTTTTAATTTTGATGGTAATAGATTTGCTACAGCTTCAAGTGATTAAACAATGAGAGTTTATAATAAAGTAGATGGGTAAATAAATTAATAGATTTGAATAGGAAATGGGAAAAGAGTGCAGAATGTAAATTTCATGATGGTCCAATTTGGAAGATTAGATGGGCAGATCCTAAATTTGGATAATTGATAGCAACATGTAGTTAGGATAAAGGTGTTGGTGTTTGGGAAGAAAAGAAATTCCTATAAGAAAGTCCATCTGGATAAAAATAAATTATAGTATAATGGAAATAGAGAATATTAATATTAGAAAGTAAAGAAGCAGTAGCTGATATATAATTTGGTTCAAAATCTAATGGTCTTCTATTAGCAATAGCATATGTTGATGGAAAATTATAAATTCATAGAGCACATGAGTAGAATTAATTTATTAAGGAAGGAGAAGATGTTCATATTATGGATTATGGATTAAGAGCAATATCATGGAATCGTGCTCCATTAGAAAGAGAAATGTTGGTAGCTGCAGGAAATGCTGAATAATAAAAATATCTCAGTAAAATTAAAATTGATCATTCTCATAGTATGAAAACAATGGCCATTTGGATGTTATAATATGAAAATTAAAAATTAGGAATGAAAAAAATTCATGAATTTGAAGAAGAAAAAACAATTAATGATGTATAATGGGCTAATTAAAATGGAAAAAGTTTTCATTTGATTGCATCTGCTAGTATTGAAGGTGTTAAAATATGGTAGATTAAGATTGTAAAGGAAACTGAAGTAGAAAAAATGAAAGTATTTAATATAAATAGAGAAACAAAACCAAATTATTAAGCTTATCGAGTTTCATGGAATATTTTAGCCACTCTATTGGCTGTGTCTTGTGAAAGCAAAAAGATAGATGAAAACTAAAACTAAGTCACCTCTAGAGAAGTTAGAATTTATTAAAATTAAAATGGAAGCTGGGTTGCAAAAGGTATAATTTAGGAAGCCAATTTCTTAAGGGAAAGTTTATCTATGCAACAGTTTATTGCAAATGGACTGATTTCTTGAGATGATAATCTGTTTCTATATTTGAATAAATTTCTAGNAAACCCCAAGTAGTTTCTTTTTCTTCAAATGCTTGTTTAATATGGTTTCGTAAGCCCAATTGATTCCAGAGTTCACGCGAAGACTTCTTTGGTTTAATCATATTCGTTAAATTAATATATATAATGCTAATAGAAACTAGTCATTAGGATATTATTCATGATATAGCTTTTAATTTTGATGGTAATAGATTTGCTACAGCTTCAAGTGATTAAACAATGAGAGTTTATAATAAAGTAGATGGGTAAATAAATTAATAGATTTGAATAGGAAATGGGAAAAGAGTGCAGAATGTAAATTTCATGATGGTCCAATTTGGAAGATTAGATGGGCAGATCCTAAATTTGGATAATTGATAGCAACATGTAGTTAGGATAAAGGTGTTGGTGTTTGGGAAGAAAAGAAATTCCTATAAGAAAGTCCATCTGGATAAAAATAAATTATAGTATAATGGAAATAGAGAATATTAATATTAGAAAGTAAAGAAGCAGTAGCTGATATATAATTTGGTTCAAAATCTAATGGTCTTCTATTAGCAATAGCATATGTTGATGGAAAATTATAAATTCATAGAGCACATGAGTAGAATTAATTTATTAAGGAAGGAGAAGATGTTCATATTATGGATTATGGATTAAGAGCAATATCATGGAATCGTGCTCCATTAGAAAGAGAAATGTTGGTAGCTGCAGGAAATGCTGAATAATAAAAATATCTCAGTAAAATTAAAATTGATCATTCTCATAGTATGAAAACAATGGCCATTTGGATGTTATAATATGAAAATTAAAAATTAGGAATGAAAAAAATTCATGAATTTGAAGAAGAAAAAACAATTAATGATGTATAATGGGCTAATTAAAATGGAAAAAGTTTTCATTTGATTGCATCTGCTAGTATTGAAGGTGTTAAAATATGGTAGATTAAGATTGTAAAGGAAACTGAAGTAGAAAAAATGAAAGTATTTAATATAAATAGAGAAACAAAACCAAATTATTAAGCTTATCGAGTTTCATGGAATATTTTAGCCACTCTATTGGCTGTGTCTTGTGAAAGCAAAAAGATAGATGAAAACTAAAACTAAGTCACCTCTAGAGAAGTTAGAATTTATTAAAATTAAAATGGAAGCTGGGTTGCAAAAGGTATAATTTAGGAAGCCAATTTCTTAAGGGAAAGTTTATCTATGCAACAGTTTATTGCAAATGGACTGATTTCTTGAGATGATAATCTGTTTCTATATTTGAATAAATTTCTAGTAATAACTCTAAATGACAGTTTGCTGATAAAACTATATAGACTATACCATGAATATAAACTCATTTTTTTGTTACCTTTTTCTTGGGTATTGTGACTGACGTTCTTCTTTCTAAATATTCGAAAGTAAGTACTCCTCGACGTAATTACTCTTTGATTGACAATAAATATTTTCTGACTTTCGGAGGGATACCCTTCTCTTTCATTTAATGCTAAATATTAAAAAAGATAGTACTCTATCTGCTTCAAATACTTCATTAAGTTTTTCAAATTTATCAGCATAATCTGAACAGCCTTTTCCTATTCTTAACATAAATTGTTCAACTGGCCAATCTGGAATTACTAAGTTATATCCTGGAGGTGGAAATATTGGTGTAATTGATCTTCTTCTCATTACAGGTTGTTGTAACAAAGTGGTCTTGAAGAATCTGCTAACAAAATTTAATTGCTAATTTCTCAATATAGAAATCATAATTAATATATTTTAGACTTTATTTCTAAAAACCTCTTAATCTTAAATTCTCTATGTTCTTCTTCTTTTTTTTTTGTATTATGTTCTAATCTTAAGGAATATGATCTGTTCTTTTAGATGACCTATTTCTTTGATATTCTTTAACTTCTCATTCTATAAATACTTTCAATAAGTTCTGTTGCTTCATTTGCATATTTCATATTAATAACTTTTCCAAAAGGTGTTGAAGGTCTATCCTAATATTATTTGGTTACTTGTTTTTAAGTCCATAAACAAAACTCTCATCTGGTAATTTTACAGTTTTCGACTTTTTATGATGCATACTGTTCCCATATTACCAATCCGAAGTAATTTCTTTCATTCCAATTCCATCTCTATTAACTTTTTTACCATAACAATAACTGGAATCAGGCAATTCTTATATTGATGGTTTGGGTTTTCCAACATCTCCTCTTAACAATAAAATGTTATTGGTTTTATTTATCAAATAAGGCAAAATAGTTGACATAAAATAATAAAATTCAATATCTGATCTTCAAAAAGTATTGTATTTAAATAACTCATTAATATTTGACTTTAGTCTTTTTATATTATCTTTATTATTCTTCACCATTGTATGATAATTCTAAATAACTATATCAACATTGAATTTAGGATAGTAAGTTTAGAATATCTGGTGTCTATCGATATCTATAGGACTCCATTGTAATTCATTAATTATAACAGGATGCTTTATAATCATAAATAACGCAATACATGTTAAGGGAATGCAACAAAAGGAGACATCTCATAATTTAATTAAGATATAGGATTTATTAAACTTCTCTTAGATGGAACCTATAACATATTATTTCCTCCAGGTATTGTTAATGTATTCTATCGATCTTCTTTTTCTCTTAGATGCAAAGGACTAATCAGTTTCTATGAACCATGATTTGTTCCTCCACTTAATTATACATTATTATTAATATCTGATTTTAAAGTGAATGTGTTTAATATCGATAATTATGAGTGCTGTTTTGGAGTATTATTCATTGAAATACTACTAACACCACTTCTATGTTATGAATACTTTTCTGATCTATTATTGCTTTATTTCATTTATCTTAATTTTTAATCTCCAGTCTATCTAGAAGTCTTTGAAACTTAATCATCAGAAAATGAAGAACTTTATATGCTTGAATCTTCACTTGCCTATTCATCAATAGTATTATTCACATTCTCTGTCTAAGGACTCTTTTAAGAACACTATTCTTTATATCCAAACCCTGCTGTTGATGTTGTGGCTTTTGGATTACTAGCTCTTATAAATATTTGATCAATTTCTCGAAATTATTGTTCCTTCAACGATTCCTATACATCCACTCCTTGTAAATTGTCTATTGTGGATGGTCTTAGTGATAGCTTCTATCCAAAAATCTTAGATGGGTAATTTATGGATGATTATGTTATGGTATAGTGAGATAGATTCTACTGATAATTTGTATGATCTGTCTCTCCCAAAGATGATACATATCCTTAATCTTCTTGAAACTCTTAACATTTCACTTGAGTATTCAATGCATTGTATCTTGTATTAGCGCTTTGTGCATCTCTTCTTTTAACTTATTTAATTGGCATAAATACACTTATGTCTTTTTTAATCAGAGGGTGCCAAAAAATCCAATATTACTTATTCCTTCTATACCAACAAATGCAATTATGGACAATTTTATATCAAATGGCCTGAACATGAACAATTATAACATTTTATACCCAAAATTTCATACTCATTTTAAAATATTATTTCATTTTTTATCACATTTATCAACTCCTATTGTTATATAATTGATATACTTTATCATCATTATTATTCTAAATTATTTACAAAAAATTAGTTCTCTCAAGTTTATAAATACATGATTCTCCTATACTTCTTACTGATGCACATCTAGGTGTTCCAGTCAAAAAAGCTATCTATCCAAAACATTCGTGAACTCCTAAAACCTTTATTCCAACTAAACTGTTTTGAGAATTCTTAAAACTTATTTCTACTTAACCACTTTTTATTATATATATTGAACAATCATCTAATTTATCTTAGCTTATTATCATCTCTTCATTTTTAAAATACTATATTTCAATTAAATTTATCAAATTATTTAAACTTTATCTTGATAATTTATTAAACAAATTAACAAATTTCAAATGCTTCATTTTATCCTAATTAATTATTTATTACCTCAATGAATCCTTGATTCCATAAAAATTTATCAAAAAATTCACATTCTTTATTCTTGCTATCTCTTTTTGTTGAGCATACTATTACTAAATTTAGTTAAATAGTTTTTTTAATTTTGAATTACCAATGTTCAAAGATTTTAAAATATTTATAAAATCAATCATATTCTTTTTATCTTTAAAAACTGTCTTCTGCATCTAAACTAACAAATAAAGTTGAATCAAAAATTGATATTTGATTATCAACATAGTAATCCAAGTATATAATATAAATACTGTTATTTCAATATCTGATTCAATATTTTATAATTAAAGATCAATACCAACTAAATAACCAAAGAACCTTAAGTAAATTGTAAAATATAAATTTAATTGCTCGTCAAAATTAAGTAAAATAAAATTCTCATTAAATAAAATGAGGTAAACACAGGAAAATAAATAACATTACTAAAATGCCAACAAAATCAATTTAATCAAACTCTCTTAAATCCACATATATTTAATTTAACTTAATTATTCTATGGTAATTATGTTAAGCAATATTAAACATATAATCAAATATTATTATTAGACAGAAAATTACATTATTAATATCAGTAGAACTATAAGTATGATTTAAAAGAAAATAATTATAATATTATGAAAATATTATTGTTTGTTGATTTACAGCTTATCATAAATATCTTTTCTATATTTTTACCAATTATAAATGCAATTTATTGACAAAACTAATAATTGTAAAAGTTCAACAAATAAGGCATCAAAATTATTTTTAAATAAGCAAAACATGGAATTTAAAAGCAAAATTGAAATATTGTTAATGTAAAAAATATAAGTGAAACAATTCAAAATGTTTACATTCTTACTTAAAGAAGATGGAAAATTTATATAATTTCCATTATTTTTATCTTAAAGTAATTTTTTTGTTAATTTACCTAAATTCTTGCTATTTTTGTCTTACCTAAATAACTTCATTGATTATAAAAAGTAAAGAGATAAATCATTGAAATTAATATCTGTATTTGTTTTTTTTAACAATTTTGTGTTATAGGTTGAAAATCCTATTTCTTATTTCAAATCACAAATCAATGCTTGGTTTCTTTCAACGCTTAACATGATTGGATTAACCTCTTCAGGTATTATTGTCACATCATTCTATTAATTATCTTAAGGTTGCTAAGGAGGTATAAGTTTCACACTTCTCATTGGGACATATGAGGGATTATTTGAATTTCCCTTTTTATGTGTTTTCTCATTCACTTTTGATTTTTTTGTTATTACCTAAAGTATTTTATAATCTGTAATCTTTTAAGAACTCATAATTAATATTTAGGCTTAATAAAAATTGTAATTAATAAAATTATCAAATTCGAAACTCTTTATTATAATAATGAATCATGATTGATTCAATAATAAAAATAATATTACTGAGATTTACAAATAGTATTTTGAATATATTCATTCATTAATCAAAATTACAAACCAAAATCGGCACGATTTCTTCTTTCATTAAGTAATAATTATTTATAAATGTTTTTCTTAAAAATAATCTCAAGAGGTATTAATTTTAAAAGCGACTTTGATAAAAGATATCTTTAGATTTATTTTTTATTAAATAGAAATTAAATAATTATTATAACTAATATAGTGGCGATACCAAAAATAAAAATATTTTACTTTGAGTTAATAGTTAAATTTGATATTGCATTATAAGACACATTTACAAAATATTAACAAAATTAAGCAATTTAAAATTAAATTGCATCAAGTCCCCATAATACATAAATCAGATAATCAGGTTCATTCAAAAAATAATGTATTTAATTCATTCTCTCTGACTGATTAAGTGGTTTTTATAATTATATATCAAATTCAAAAAATATTTAAGCTAATATGTAGTGCAAGTTAACAATTCCTTAATAAAAATAAGGATTTAACACTTCATGAAACAATCTTTGGTTGAGTAAATCTTTATCCATATTGCAACCTGTTAAAACACAGGCATCATAAGATAAAATTTCTGTTTAATCGATTTCATTAATTGCATTAAATGTTTTTGAATTAAATAAAAAATTAGTAAAATTTAATTGTTAAAAGTCTCTTATTTCTTAACTCAAAAGAGTACTATTAAATTCTAATTGATTCAATATTTAAAAATCTGATTTAAAATTTATTGTTAGTTCTAGTGAAGGATCAGTTTAAGCTAAATTATAGTATAAATCAAATATAGTTTTAATTAGATATTAATCATATTTATTAACTGTGTTAATTAAAGTTAAACGTAATTATTATGATTCAATTGCTTCGTCATTGAAAGGTTGAATATTTTATGAAATGTAATTGTAATATATTTGAAAAGCCATCCCATAACAAATTCCTATAATTCCAATCAATATCAATATGAGTATTTGATTAATCTGGGAAAGTTGATTTTTTAATACTATTTTTTAATCTTATGAATGAAAGATTTTTACACTAGCTTACTATGAATTTTAATTCTGAAATCTTATTTAATCATAATCAACAAAAGGTTTTTCCTAAATTCTCTAAAAACCTTATTTTTTTAGAATTATTGATTTTCTACTTAAAATATTTCTCAAAATATCATTATTTCTCATAAATAGATTCCCATCAGAAGAATCGCATTTAACAAATAAATCACAATTGAACCTCATCTATTTATTTAATTTATGACTGAATAAAATTTATGAAAAGCTGATTAAAACTGAAATAATGTAAAATCCTATAAATAAATAATTTGAAATAGAATCTAAGTATTCATTTATAAAATGATTATAAGTTTTACAAGAATCTATTTTTGTTTAGAAAATTTAAACAATATCAAAAAAATTATAATAAACTAAAGATCTGCTGATTTAAATAGAATAAGAGTCTTTTGAATCTTATAAATAATTTGATATATTTTGACTTAAGGTTTGTTAGGACATATAAAAAATTTAAAACATTATTTAAAAGTAGGTGGATAGTTCTGAGATAGTTTGTGTTATTTTGTTCTATAGATTTCCATTTATTATATATATATTTAATGAATCTTCAGAGTTTTATTAGAATACATTTCTATTTTATTCATAAATGCTAATTAACCTATTCAACCCTAAATTTAGATGGTTCCATGATATGTATAATTTATCATATTTGCTAAAATTTAGATCTTGATTATCAATTGATATAGTAGTATCATTTAATATTGAATAAAAATCTCGAATATAAATTATATGCCTAGATCCACTCATGATTTGAGAATATGAATCTAGAAAATCTAAATCCAAAGTGATTATTTTAATGCAATCCGATTGCATTGAAGATTTTTTATCAAACAAAACCGATAGTGATATAATTATGCCAATTATAAATATAATTTATAATGATAAAAAGCATTATAAATTCTACATTTGATGAGGCAATTTCGATTCTGACATGATTGATTGAAAAAACCTTATTTAAAAATTTAAATCATTACTACTTTTTTTTTCTGTTGTAATAGAGGAGGTATTCAATTATTTAAGACTCAAAAATTACTTATTATCTGATTCAAAGGATTATATTGCTATTTAAGTTTAATTTTATGTTTAATTTTAAATCTTTTATTAAGAAATTACTTTCTTGATGTTAATATCTGATTCAGATGGAAGTTTCTACAACGTACATTTACTTGGTTTTTCATCATCAGAAAATTAAATATCTATTAAGTAATATAAAAAGTCTTTAATTACACCATTAATTTATGGGTGTAATATTTTTTAAATGATTGTTAATTCTACCTAAAAAGAATAGGATGTATTTAAGAATAAGTTAAATTATTTCTCAAATTAGTTCAAATCGTTTAGTATATGTCTATTTTTTATTTCAAAATCAATTCTTTTTTAACTTTTTTATATCATTGTGTTGCTTAATATTTCAAGATTAGGTAGAACAAAGTTTAAATTTTCTTTTTGAAGAATTGTTTCCTCTTCTAAAATTCTAATATTTTATATTTATTTTTCAATATAATATTCCTTCAATTTTCCTAAAAGCTCTGGAAAAATATGAAATATTGTCATTTTTTCATAAATTTCAGAATAATTGATTTCACATTATGAAAATTAATTGGTTTTATTTTAAATACTTTAACTCATTCCAATAATATTGAAATTCTTATCAACTAATATAGAACCTTATTAATTAAACACTAAGCTATTTCTCTCAAACCCTTATTTCTTCAATAAATGAGCAAACATATAAAAATAATAATCATTACCTTAATAAGGTAACAGTATAGTTAAACTCATAGATACTTTCTCAATTAACTAATTCTTATTTAAGATAAAGGTTTCTTAGTTGGAATATATTTTAGAACTAGTTCCCGAAAATAAAAATTTATCAATAAGCCCATTATGGATTGATCTAATTTAATGAGGTATCAAATCTTTCAATTTAGGTGTTTCATCTGAATATTAATATCCAAAGAATTTCTTACAATTTTCTTTTATTTGAATATTTTTTATATCAAAATCTTGAAATGCAATCAATTATTGGATTGAAATTGCTGTACCATTTATGTAATTTAAAATATGAAATTACTATAATGATTAAGCTTATTATTCTTATTACATAACTAATAATTTCTTTGCAAGTCTCAGTTGTTTATTAAAATCTTCTAAAGAAACTATTGAGATTAATAATTATAATCTTAAAAGTAAAATATTTTCATATTTCTAATCTTCTCTTTAAGAAATGAAATTATTTAAATCCTGCTACACTATTGAGAGTTGATTTGATATCTTTTATATTTAAACCATTAAATCATCATAGTTCTTAAGGTTTCCATTGACGTAATTAGTCCAAAAATCTTTTTATAGATTAAGAACTATCATAATATTTTACATAATTTTTATTTCATAAAATAAAAATAGATTTAAATCAATTAATGTTTTAAATTCATTTTTACTTAATAAATATTGATTTCTATTTTATTATTCAATATCTAATTTGCTGTCATATTATATTTTTCGTGTCAGATGTAGAAAAAAGTGTATAAATTTAGTCGAATCATTCTTTTATTTGTTATAACTTATAACAACATCTTAGATATTTTTAAATGATAAGTATTAATTACTTCGATACTTTTTTAAGAAAGTAACAAATTTAATTGTTAATTGTTCAAAAATGCTTACAGGATATTTCTTATTCATAGAGATTATTATTAACTTTTAAAATTGATATTGAATCCAGATATAAAGAGGTTCACAATCTAATGTTTAATTTGATGTAATAAAAGTATTTAAAAGTTTATTGCAAGGACAATTAAGATCCTTACAGGTTGAACAATGTATATTTAAATACCTGATAAATTAAAAATAGCTTTTCTTGGTCATTGTAGTAGGATGTGAAAGTAAAACAAAATATTCCAAAGTAAATTCGTTTAAAGCATATTCATCATTTTTGCAAAAGCTTAAACTTTATTTATCAAATTGGTTTTAAAAATAAGCTTAATTTAGAGAAAAAATTAACTAAAATATAAATTTAAATTTATACTGGGATAATTATACAGCAAGTTAAGAAAATTATACCATCATCTGATTTAGAAAATATCCAATATGCTATCAAAACTCCAAAAAAAATAGAACTAATTAAAGTTTATGAATAAAATATCGTATCAGTAGTAAATCCAAAAGGGTACTATGTAAATACATCAAATAATAAGCAAAACAAAATTAAGAAATAACAAGTATATATAATTACATACTCATTTTAATACATTTATTTCCAAAATGATAAAACTATTAATAGTTGGTGTAAGAAAATTGTTAAAAAATTAATAGAGGAAAACTTCCTTAATAATCCTGCTTACAAAAAATCATAATTCCTAAAACAAAATACTGACACTACTCCAGATAATGAAACTAACATAAGTCCTAAAAAGCTTATAATTACAAAATGTAATGAAATTTATGATAAACATTCTTATGGTATTATTTCTTAATGCTGAGTTAAATATGATTATTTTCCACATGTAATTACTCCTATCATACATTCATTAAATGGAGTCAAAAAAAACCATTAAAAATTCTAAAAATAGAATTTAATAAATTGATTTATTGGTGATGATGATGGAAGTGTCTAGAATTAGTATATGAAGATTTTACTTTTAAAATGATTTAAAGCAATGCAATTAAAAATATGCCTAACATGACTAAAAAAACACTGTAATATGCAAACAATGTTAAAGGATCATAATGAATTATAATAAGTATAAAAGGAATTGACGATTATTAGCTTACTTAAGCTAAAAAGTTATTTTCATAATATTTTATTGTCTTTCGTTCAAACTGGCTAAAAATATACCCAATTAGTTAAATAAAATAATACAATATCATGGCCATATTACCGTAGTCTCTATTTTTTGTCCTTCTTTCCGTATTAGTACCAATCGAAACAAAGTAAAATGTCAGCTTTTAAATAAATTACATATAAATATAAATAAACTAAATTTGAACAGCTAATTTAATATGCTTATATGAAAATCATTATCCCATAAATATTGATTTCTCTATAAGCTTTTAAATATTCTAAACTATAGAATGGCTAAATATTTAGCACTGAAGTTTTTCACATAGATAATTTAAATTATAATCTTAAAAATAAGGCTATAGTTTGACTATAATTTCAAAGCAATATTTTTTAACTAGCTTTAAATAAATAGAAAAATGATTAAATGTAGAAGTGTTTTGATACATTAGTTTAATTATATATATATATATATTTAATCTAATTATTAGAAGAATTCTTAAATTTCTGTGATTGGAAATTACTTAAATAAGTAACAGTTAGGAATTAGATGCATTATAAACATAAATAGTTGTTACGTATTTAGTTTTAGGTTTAGAATTATAATTCCATATTATAATATCAAAAGTTTAAATTACTGTAGTAAAAATATAAAAATTTGACAAAAATAAATCATATTAATTTATCACATTTGAGAATTAAGTGTTCAAGGAATTTCAAATATTTAAGTATTTTCTTAATTTCAAAAATAAACAATTTTTATAATCAACTAAAAACTTTTTAAAAAATTAAAAGGGATAATATTTTATATTATAATAAATTATCAATATTTTTTTAATTCTGGTATTCCTGTCCAATCAAATTAAGTTCCTTTTTCCATAAATTCATCTAATCTATTAGCTTTATGGGCTCTTTCTAAAAGATCCATAGCTTGGTTGTATTGATAGAAACCAAATTGATATTTTTCAGCCATTTCATAAAATAGTTTTTCAGTATCCTAGCAAAAATATTTACTAGTAATATAAAAAGAAAATAATGGTATTCCTATGTATTTAAAAGAGAAGACTGCAGGTCTAAATACAGGAATTCTTTCAAAGTTTCTGAATATAGTTTTGTTGGCAATTAAAACTACTAAAGGACTTCCAAATAATGCAAGACTAGTTCTAGCCCTGTAATTGAGATAAGCTGCTGTGCATTATTAATAATCCTCTTAGTTAATAAATCCAAATTGCCTATTATATTCAAAAAAGAAGTTAAATAGTTTTGCTCTATCATCAGCGATAACATCAAAGTAATCTTGTCTAAATTCTTCGAAATTGGTTAGTTTTCTCTACTTATTCATTAAAATAATTAGAATATATTATTATATTCAAAAATATTTGTGATAATCTAAGATAGTAAATAATTAGTATAACTATCAAGGGCCTTTATTGATTTTATTATCAATCTCTAATGCTTTTGAATAGTCAGCTATTGCAAGATCCATTTCCCCAATACTAGAAGAATTAAAACATAAAATTACTTATCGTAGCAACATCCTCGATTAAAATATGCATTAGCACCTTGATCATTTTGTAAATGAATAACTTATGTGAAATCATCAATAGCCTATAAAATAAAAGTATAATTTACTTTGTGAAATTCTCCAATTCTTTCATTACATATTCCTCTATTATAAATAGCATGAATATTGATTGGATCTAGATTAATAGCTCTAGAATAATCACTAATAGCTTCTTCAAATTATCCTAATTTAGCAAGACAATATCCTCTATTGTTTAATGTTCTTGTGTTTTCAGAAGAATAAATTAATTCTTAAGAGTAGCAATATGCTGCAGTTTCAAAATCCTCCATTTTTCTAAGAACTAAACCCATATTTGAATATATGATTGGATTCTTTGAATCTAAAGATAGAGCTTTCTTAAAATCTTCTAATGCTTCATCAAATTTATTCATGCTTCTTTTACAACATCCTCTATTATGAATATAAACTGGATTTTATGGTTCAATATCAATAGCTTTGTTGAAATCAATGCAAGCTTTTTCATACTCTCCAATTTTATCAAAAACTAAACCTCTTCCATTATAAGCAGGAGCATAATTGGAATCAATCTTTAAAGAACTAGAATAGATTATATAATATAAATTACGAATTGAAGTATTTTAAGGCATCTTCTAATTTTTGTTGTCTATCCATTAATATACCTATATGAGTTAAAGTATTTGGATTATTAGGAACTACATTATTGGCTATCAGATAATCCTATTATGCTTTATCGAATTCTCCTAATTTTTCATAACAATTTGCTCTGTTATAATATGCTTTGAAATGATTTTTATCTAATCTTAGACATTCATTAAATTCTAATATAGCTTCTTTTATTAGATTTTTTTTCTTCATTGCAAAACCTTTATTGTGATAAAAATCTGCTTTTGATGGATCAAGCTCAATAGCCTTAGCAAAATCTTTAATAGCTAAATTATAATCTCCTTTTTTATCATAAGAAATTCCTCTATTATAGTAAGCATAAGCATTCTTTGAATCCATTTCTATAGCTTTAGTATAATCATTAATTGCATCGTTATACATTCTTAACTTATCAAATGCAAAACCTATTATAAAATACGTATTATACCTCGATTAAAGATCGATTTAAAATGATTGGCATTAAACATTAGAGCCATTGTATAAAATTCAATAGCTTTAATAAAATCTTCTTTTTTTCGAGAATCAAAGCCTTATTAATGAAACCAATCTGATATCTTTTTATTATCTTATTTAATATTATCTGGAATCATAGAAATTAATTGCTATTGCATAGGTTGTGAAATTTCTTTATCTATAATTTAAGAGGGTCGCTATATATGCAATTCATTAGCATCAATACTAGTATAAAGAGGGTTTTAACTCATAAAGCTACTTTATTAGGGTTAATGTTAAATCTATGACTAATCATTTTATAAATATTCTTCATCATTTTATGGATTCATAAGATCATCTTCTTCTGGCTATTAATATTTATTTGTTTTAGTCTTATATTAAAATGCTTCTGTTTTAGGATAGTTTTAGTTTTCATCTTTTTTCATTGAACTATTTCTAAGTAATGATCTTTTATTGATTGAATTAGAAAGATTGAGTGATTTAGCATTATCTTTTTCTAATGCTCGAGTATAATCTTCTATGGCCCCTGCAAAATCACCTTTTAGATTTAAACAAGAAGCACGAGCAAAGGCTGCATTTACATGATTTTCATCTAATAATAATACTTTAGAGAAATCATCTATTGCAAGATCTGTCTATCCTAATTTTTCATTTGCACATCCTTAATTTATTAAATTTTAATACCTCTCAAATAATATCCACCAACATTATCACTATCTGATTCTAATAATTTATTACAATCTTATATTGCTGTTTCATATTCACCTTTTTTAATATAGGCGGATGCTCTAATATATAATGCTTTTTTATGATTAGGACAATTCTTAAGTTTACCTGTACATATTGCTATCAGATTATCTATGTTGATTGACTATATAATATTTATTATGCTACAGGCCGATATTTAGGAACTTTTTATTAACTTGGTAATTTCGTTAGATTTGGTGCTTGCATTTAATTAATAAGAAATTATTAATTATATTTTTTTTACGATTATGCCAAAAATAGATCATCTTTATCATTAATAATCCTTAAGAAAAATAACAAACATTTTGAGAATATCATAATCAATTAAATTATACACTTATTTTTAATTATATAATATGTTATTAATTTTAATGGATTAAAAAAACAACCAAAATAGTCACACCCACTTTCTTTGTAGATTAAAGTGAAAATTCTTTTTTTTTGGTAAAATATAAGGACTTTTAGGATTTGGTCCTAATCTCTTATCAAAATCTCCATATGGTTATCTCAAACTTTCTGACATAAACACATTACCTGAGACTAACAATTTATCTTTTGCTATTTCATCAAATTTACTAGGTAGTTAATAAGATCCTTTTATTTAGTATTAATTTAATTACCTGGTCCTATTTTATCAGGTTCTTATTCTCTCTCTTATCTTCCAAAGCGATCTTTTCCAGGTTGAATTGCAAATGATGATAATTCTTTTTTAACAATGTAATCGGGATCAAAAATTGGAAATTTAGTTTCATAATCACCAGGTCCTGGTAATATTTTATCATTTTATTTATCTTTATCATTCAACATCATAGCTACTATTTGTTATTATGGAGTTATTTCTCTTAATTAAGCACGATCAGGATGAAAACCTAAATAAATATAATTATTTACTAGATGTTGGTCCTTTATGTTCAGGTTTTGATAATTAATTTTAGACTTCATATTAACCTGGAGGAGGATTATCTGGTTTATTTTAAAATTAACCTCTTAAGGTTTTAGATGAAAACACATATTTAACTACATTCGATTTTTTTGGTTATGGCATATCATATCTAATTTAATATATTAATTATACTCTCCAGGTCCAGGATTTATTACTTCAACCTTTTCAACGCTCTTTTATTATTATTGTCTCATAAAAAATGAAGGATTGTTAGTTGATTATGAAGAATTAAAGCTTTGATTTGAATTATATTATCCAGGTCCAGGACCTGAATTTACATATTTTGGGGCAAAAACATTTCTTTCTTAAGAACAAGCTAATCCTCCAGTTCCCTTATTAGAAATCGATTCTGATTGCACTTTACCAAATTAATATACCCCACAATCATATTCTTAAGGACCGGGATTATCAGCCATTTATTATTTAAATCTTGGTTCGCTAGATCCAAATGCTTTTGTGCTTTAATCTCTATAGATAATAAGTTCCAATTTTGCAGGTATTGATCCTACAGATAATTTACTAGTAGCATCATGAACAAATCCTTTATATAGTTTACTATTTGTAGAAGGTAGCTTTCCTTTTTGTCTATATGAAACTGAAGATGCAGATGTAGATAACATTAATTATAATCATTTTTTGATAACGTTTACAAGGTTTGGTAATAATTATTCTGATTGATTGCTCTTAATACCAAGGGTAGGAATTACTTTTGGCTAGGACTTTGTAAAAAGACCAGAATCCTAGAGCTTTGGCTAAGATCTATTAATTAAAATATTAATAAAAATACATAGAAGATAAGATAGATTTCTCATCTGTCTGATTTGTTAGTTTCTATATCAAATTTTTATAAATCTCTTTTGTCATCCCTTTTGGTGATAGTAAGTTTGGATTGCTTGAAATTCTTCGATGGTTTTACTCCCCCAATTTTTTATCAATTTTATTTCCAATTTCAACCAATTTTGATGCTGACTTCTCAAGTACATATACAGACTTATCATTTGATTCATTAATCATACGATGCAGTTTTTAATTTTCTAACTTCAAAATATTTAATTCATTTTCATAATATTATTTTACTTTTTCAATTTCTAAATACTGTTCTTCTTCTCTTTTGCGTATATTCTTTTCATTTTGCAATGATTATAAGGTCAGTATCTTTTCTTACAAATAGACATTGTCTCTTTTTAGATTACTTAACTCTTAATTCAGAAGATTCACCTGTTCTTGAAGTTTTTTTGATTTATCAATTAAGATTGTTAAATTTGTTATTTGCCTTTTGAGACTACAAACAATTAATTCTAATTTTTAATTTTCTTCAGTAAGCTTTTTGTTTTATTCATGTAGATGCTCATTAGTTAATAAAATCATATAAAATAATATATCAAATAATTATAACCTTTAGGAACTATTATTTATCATCCATTTATCTATTCAAGATTTTGTTTGAGATTATTGATTTATTCTTAAAAGAATTGAATCTGCTTAGCAAAAATTGAATTTTCAATTAATAACTATTCTATCCTTCTGTTTTTCTCATTTAGACATTCTAATTATTCTTGCTTTTGATTTGGAGAGGAGTTCTTAGACTATATTCACATCAGATTCATACTATCAATGTATTATTTGAATAAAATTAACTAATTTTGTCAGTAGAATATCCTCCCACTTTATGTTTTGATGGACAAAAATTACTTATATTAGATTGACATCTCATTTAAAAGGTTTCAAAGATAGCTGACTTGTCTTCCATTTCATCATCAAATTCTAAACAACTTTAATAGAATTTTAAATTACATAGATTATATGGTAATTATGAATTCATCATATCTTTTAGTTATTTCATATTCTTAGTAAGCTATTTCAAAATTCTTTAAAAACTTTTATTAACTTAAATTAAGATTACAATTTTGAAGTGCTTAACAATATTTTAAAAAGAATACAAATTACTGAATTTCTAATAATCTACAAATCTCCTAATCCAAATTCATTTCTATCTAATCTTTATTTAATACAATAAAAATCAGATTGATTATCATAATCCTTTTCATTAGGAGATACTTAAGTTAAATTAGTATCTTTAGACTATTTATAGTATTCTTTGACTTTTTATTAATTAAAGTAAAAAAGTTTAGGAAATTCAAATCCTATTTCAATCAATTGATTATATCTTTTGTGTTATGAATTTATATATATATACACTCTTTAAAATGAAGATTATTGTCCTTCGAAATGTGGATGCCAAATATTCCAAACATATACACATTCACTTACAAGCCTTATAAAGGTATTTCCAAGAACCATTAGTTGCTCATCTTTATTAGATGATATTTATTAGTACCTGGTTAATTTGAGAAGTATTGCTTCGCATTAATTCGTTTCTATTAATACTCTTACAATATTTAATGGAAGATTGGAATTATATGAATCGAGACTTTAGTAATTACTAACTACATATGGTAATCCATCATTTCTTTAACTAACTGAATACTCGAGTTTTTTTTACTCTAATTGACAATACTTTTTATATGGGTTAGGAGATTTTGTTAGTTAAAATTTCACAAACAGCTTAAACTGCTAAATGGATTGTTTCTCTAATTTAATTAAATAAATCAATACCTATCATTCTCTTAAATTTTGTTTTTCAAATGTTTAGCCATTTTATAATTTTTTTCAGAAAGGAAGCAGTCTAATATATCAGCCATTTTCATTTTGTTTTAATTTATTTTAAAACAAATATTAAGAATAAATTAACAATTTGATAAAATTAATTGTCGATTAAAAAATAGATAAGATTTACTTAATTATTTTACAAATTTCATAATCTTAAGAATTCTCCAATCCTTATTAGAATGATTTTAGATGAGCATTAATTAAATAATAATTAAAAAGGAATTTCAAAGAATGATTAAATCATAATAATGATATGTTAGGATAATAAAATGGAGTAGAGAATGATTAAAAATTTAAGAGTATTTGATAAAATATAAAAATAATTTAATAATGTCAGATTATGGAGCAGTCCCATTTGCATTAATGATTGTTATTGTAATTTACATAGTGGTAGGAGAATACTTTAAATCAATTCATGTATTCATAAAATAGTAATTTCTTAGTTTCATTTAATCCATGAAACAAGTTTTGGAATAATAATAGGAATGATTGTAGGTCTGTTATTAAAATGGATGGATGAGAATGCATATGCATAATTTGTATGAAAGAGTCTAATTATTTAGTTTTCATTGAATGCGACAATATTTTTTTACTTGCTTTTACCATTAATAATATTTTCAGGAGGGTACAATTTGAAAAAGAAGTAATTCCTAAAGAATTTTAAATATATTGTTTCTTTTGGATTTCTAAGTACATTAATAAATTTCATAATCACATTGTCACTTACAATTGCATTTAATTCTTGGAGTAATAATATTAGAATATTAATATAGAATTGGTCAGATTGGGTACAAATTTAGATTCACATATTTCATTGAGTTATGATGAGATGATCAAATATAGTGCAACAATATGTGCAACAGATTCTGTAGCTGCTCTAAATTTAATTCCATCTCAAAAATATCCTAAATTATTTAGTGTTGTTTTTGGAGAAGGAATGGTTAATGATGCTGTTTCTATTATAATATTTTAAGCAGTGACAATATTATAATAAAGTGAAAAATCCTTTGAATGGTACACACCTTTTGAATTCATTGGTAGATTTTTAGAAAACTGTATAATTTCTTTATTGATTGGTCTCTTTGTAGGATTGTTTTCTACTTGGTGTTTTAAGAAATGCCGATTTTTAACTAATTCTACAACTACTGAAACAGTATTTGCATTCTTAATGGCTTATATTGGTTATTCAATATGTGAGATGCTTAATTTAAGTGGAGTCATAAGTTTATTGATGATAGGAATTATGATGAGTCATTATTAAGGATATAATATCAGTCAATTAGGTAGAGTCACAACAAGAGTTACATTTGAATCTTTGTCATTGGGTGCAGAAGCATTTCTTTATGTTTTTTTGGGATTTGCTATGTGGAATCAAACTACTTATTACAGTCCACTTACTTAAGATCTTTATTATGTTGAAGTCTCATGGGTTTTCACTCTTTTATAATTGGGTGTTGTTATGCTTGCTAGATACTTAAGTATATATATTGTGTATTGGATATCTATAGCGTAACATATTTTTTCTATTTTTAGTATATAAGGTCCCTAAGTATGGAAATTAACTAAATATGAAATGAGTATCTGTTGTTTTGCTGGAATGGTTAGGGGAAGTGTTGCTTTTGCTCTAATTGAAACTCTCTCTGCTTCCCCAACAGATGGTATATAAATTAACTAAATTAATATACTTTAAAGTTGTGTACTCTATATAGTAGTTATTACTACAATTATTTTTGGCACAACCATGCCTTTTTTTATTAATATATAAATTAAAAGATAATCAGAAGAGGAGGAACGTAAATCTATTAGTGAAATTCCAGCCTCAGTACTTACTGATTCTCCTAAAAAGAAGGAGTTAAGTGAAGCTTAAAAAATTATTAAATATATGGATGAAGAATATTTCAAAAGGTGGTTTATTTATGATTATAAAAATCGTAAAGAAAAAATCACACAAGAAAAAAAATAAATTAAAAATGAAACCTTATAAGAAATTTATGAAAAAGCTTTCAGTGAAGCTAGTGAAGATGAATCAGTCAAATAAAGAAATGAAGATTTTATATCTTTACCAAACATTGAAGAAAAACCTTCATCTCCATTAATTGTTAAAATGTAAGAATTAACATAACAAATTTGAATTATTTTTATTTGTAACCAAATTTCAAAATTATTTAATTATTCTTAATTATAAATACTCCTTACATAAACTTCTTCTATTTTTAAATTACAACATCCAATTAATCTTCTTCAACTGTTTATATCCAATCATTTTTTGTCATTAGAAATTTCTAACTACTTTTAAAAGATTATTTAAAAACCACAAACTTTCATCAAATTTAATCCAATTAATTCTTTAATTAGTATTTAAATCTATTATTATTGATATTAGATTTAATAAATTAAAATTATATCTCCTCAATTTTTCATTTAATTTGATTCATTTTAAATATAAACATAATAAATTTCATACTCTCAATAAACTTAATCATACCTCAAAAGATCAATAAAATTCTCACTAATAATTAGTTTAAAACAAATTAAGTTGTAATTTAAATGCAATTCTGATCCACTAAATATTTCTAAAGGAGTTATTTCAAAAGAATTTTATAATGCTCTGCCAAATTTTTTGAATGAAATTTCTGTAATTAAATCAGAATAATCATCATTTGAAAAACTGAATATGATTTTAATTTAGTTTGCTTTTTGTACTATTTCTCTAATCGTATTAAAAATTTTTGATTTAAGCTTGAATTATTGTATAAAAGAATAACTTTTTTAATTTGATTCTTTCATAACAAAAAGATATTATAGAATTAATGCAGCAATTTAAAATTGATCTAAAAATTTATTGTTACCTAAATTTTCTTAGGTGAAATAATTGTACAAACACAATAATTTCTTAAACAAGTTAGTTTAGAAGAAATGATATTTATAAAAACAAATTTATTTTAATTGTTTCAGATGTGCTTCTTTGCAACATTAGAGTCCCTTTTGTTGTTAAAAATACCCAGAAATGTATGTTCTTGAATTGATTAAAACAAAAATTAGTTAAATGTTCTTTTTTATATAATTCAGATATTTATTAATTAATTAATTAATATATTTGATTTATTTCATATAAGAAAAGTTTTCAATTTAATATTAAAGTTCTTGATTTGAAAGAGATGAAATATAATACATTTCACACAATTTAAATGGATAATCTAAGATTATTTCTTCTCCATTAAAAGCTATAATTAATTTAGAAATGATACATACATCTACCCTTTAGACCATTTACATGTATAGTCTCCTTTGATATTGAACTATTAGTTGGAATGATTAATTATGATTATCTTGATGTATTAGAATTAAAGTTATATCATAAAATTTGAGTATTAACATAATTCGTTTTTAATTAATTATATAAAAATGAGAATAGTGCTAGTGCTTTTGATTAGCTTGGTATTATAGTCTATAATGATTTAGGCTTTAAGTAAAATGGTTACAGATCCAAAAGTTGTGCTTGCAGAAATAGATGACAATCATATGGGAAAAACTTTCTTGAATGCCATCTAAATCAGTTTGGCCACAGGTTCACCTGTACATGAAATTTAAAGTTATATCAATAATATTAGGTATAAAAAATGTTATAGTTAGATTCATGTTAGAACAAGAACAAAAAGACTCAGATCTTTATATCTAAAATACATAAGCTTCATGCAACAGATTACTCCATGATTTTTCTACTAATTTAGCATATCATCAAAGTTAATTGAAAGCTCATACAAAAATTGTTGATGAGAACACAAATAATTTATAAAGATCCCTAAATAAAATTGCAGAGGTGTCTGTTGAAATTGAAGAGAATTCAAAGAAAACAAATGCAGGATAAAGTGAAAGAGACTTACAATACGCTGAATTTTAATCTAAAATTAAGGATCACACAGAAGCTATTGCTGCTATTGATGAAGCTTATGCATTGATTGAACATCTTTCAGGAGGATCTTCATTTATTTAAGTTAAAGGAAGATTTAATAAAGTATTATCCAGATTATAGAAGTAATTTAAATAATCTTATATTAGTTAATCAACATCAAGTGGATTACTTTTCTAACCAATTTTAACTATGATGACTTAATTGTCAGCTAAATCCGATTCTGATACAGCAAAGAAAGTCTTATAATTATTATCCAATTTAAGAGTTCAAATTGTTGAAAGTAAATCAAGTGATGAAGACATTGAAAAACAATAAAGTTTGAATTGGTAATAATTCTTGTCTGATTTAACTAATGAAAGAAACACTTTGTATTTAATTTTATTAAATAAATAAAAGGTCTGATTAAAGGTAGAACCTTGAATAGGCAATCTTAAATTATTAGAGTATCATCGAAGAATCATAAGGCAAAGTAGAATATCATGCTGCTGAAGTTGAGAGAAATTAAGTATTTTAATCGGATTATAATTTAATAGTCAAACTTAGAAGGATAAGATTAATGGTGCAGACAATAATAAGACATCTATTAGATGGAAACACAATCAAGAGTTCAATTACAAGATTTGATATCCAGAATTTCAGATCACATTTAAGACAAGATTGTTACTCTTAAAGAATATCTTAGAGAAAGACTCTAATTAAATTGAGATTAACAAAAAAACATTTAATATTATATTATTTATGGATTCAATTACTGGTCATGAAACTCAATAGCAATCAAAAAATAATATAAATTGTAACGAAAAGCTATTCTAACAAGCGATTATGAATAGTTACCATGAAAAAGAATACAGATAATCAATTTCAATTACACAAAATTAAAACTAAAAAGTTTCTGATGAAAATAATAATTCACATGTTTCTTTAATACTCTATCCTGTTTAAACATCTGATAATAATAATGATGAAATTTATAATACTAGTTTAACAACAATAGTTAGGAATAGAATTGAACCATGTTTTGGTGTTTTACTTAAAAAAAGTCCTCACTGGGTTTAAGGTTATTAGGAGAGATAATGTTCAATAATTAATCGTGTTTTTAGGTATTACTCAAAAGAACAATAACAATTAGAAGGTGTCCTTAATTTTGATGTTTAATCATATTAACTTATTGAAATCTAAGATAAATATGGAACTATAATTGAATTCATGTAATAATCTTAAATTTAATTTATTTAGAATCAAACCTGTTGGGAATATTGAAAAAGTCTTCTAATTTAAAGGTTATTAAAATGATGAAACAAAAAAATGGTTTAATATAATAAAATTACATTTACATGATTCACTTGGTTTTCTCAATTCATTAACATCTTTATGCAAGTATTAAAGATATTGGAGGGTATCTTATGTTCCAACTATTTGAAGCATGAAAGAATTTCAGCTTAATAACTAGAAGAGGAAGGAAATGATGGTGATATCATCTTATTTAGAGGAAAAGATTTTAATTGTTATTTACAAAGAGCATTTACTCAAGATGACTTTGATCATGTAGGCTTACTTCTTAAAATTGAAAATGAATTATTTATATTCGAAGCCTTGCCATCTAGTGGTGTTGCATTATGTAGATGGAGTACTTTTAATATCAGAAAATGGTATTCTATGTATGAAAAGTATAATTATTTAATCTCTATTTATTAGAATTGTTTATAGAAAATTATAAACTAATAGATCTTTTGATTTTAAAGTCTAACTCTCAGATTTTGTTAATGAAAACTTAGGAAAAAAGTATTCATGTACACCATCAAAATTATTAACTCAAAAATCTGTTATTTTTAATAAAGAACATCCAAAAAATGAGGAATATAAAAATAGAACCTACTTTTGTTCTGAATTAGTAGCTAAATGTTATAAAAGTCTTGGTTATTTACCAAATTTAATCTCTTCCACATAATATTGGCCAGGCTCATTTTCTTAAAAAAATACTAAACTATAACTCGAATAAGCATCACTTAGCGATGAATTTTTAATTGATTTTTGTATGTGATTTATTTATTTTATTCATTTTTACACAATAACTATTTATCAATCAAAATCCCATTTTCTCTTTATTCTTTTTCTACTTATCCATTAAATCATTAAGTTTCTTTTTATACATCTATTTGTTTGCCCAAATTAAATAGAAACCTGCTCCTCCAAATAAAGAAAGTAACACTGCTATCACAATAAATTCATTAATTGAAAGACTCATTGCGTTTTTAATTAATTATATTTCATAATTATAATCATAAATATTCATCATATAAAATTATTATAAGACATTTATGAACTAGAATTTTGTCTATTAAGAATCCTTAAGCTAAAAATTATAAGGTATTGAAACTGACCTTCTTGATTCAAATAATCATGATCTATATATTTCTTTATCCAATCAATAAAAAAATTCAAATTATACATCCTAATCAGAATTCAATTTCATTCATAATAACAAAGATGAATATATTAACTAGTAAAAAAATCTGAAAAAACAAAAAGCATTTCAAAATTTTTCCCAATCTAAATCATAATTCTAGTATAACTAAAAGTTATAAATCACATTATTTGATAACAATCTTAGAGTAGAACTAGAAGAATTAGAAAAGAATAAAAAATCTGTTCGTTTCAATCTAGAAAACAATAAAATTAATTTAATTACCAATTTCGATTCTGATTATTATATGAGTTGTGATGAGAGAAAATTATTATATCAACCATTTTCCATTCATAAATAATAAATACTAATTGAAGAGGAAGATTAATATGAAGAAGATGAAGATGATAGTGAATAATTTATGTTATCTCCAAATACATCTATCAAAGTTATTGTTATTCATGACAAAACTCTAAAAGGAATACTAAAATAGAATATAGAGAAAGTTGACTCATTATAATCTAGTAAAGATTTTGTGATGAATATCTCATAATAATCGTTAAAATTTTCTTAAGAAACTACTGTAACCAAAAAACAAAAAGAAGTATTAGAAAAGAAAATATAAGATCATTAATATGGAGTAGGTTTCAAATTTTTATAAAAATATGGGTTTGAATGTGGCTCTGGTTTAGGCTTATAAAAATAAGGAATTTTAGAACCAGTTCAAACATAAAATTCTAATTTTTTTTATGAAAATTTTGAAAATAGATAAAAATGTTTAGATCACATACAAAAAAGCACAAATAGGAAAAAAAGGAAAATATAAATGATTGCTTTATCTGATGACGATTAAGAATTATGTTTAAGTAATAATTAAGTAAATCTTTATCTAATATTCTAGAAAAGTTGTTGAGTTAATTGGCTTTAAATCATTATTTTTACCTTTTTTTCTTTATTACAGAAAAAAATGAATTTATATAAATTTATAATTTTGTAAAATATTCTTTTTTATTTTCTTATCATTTGATGATAAAAGATCAAAAAATTTTAGAGAAAGTATTTCCAAGTTCTACATCAATTATGAAGCATAGATTATATTAAGAGAAGAGAAAAATTCTTTTATAGGCAAATTCATTAAAAATTCAAGGAACAATTTATATATATGGTAAAATTTGATTTTTTTACCAGCATTATTCTATTCGAATTTTATTTACAACAACAAATATAGAAAAATGTGTTATATTATTGATGAAAATAACATTAATATCAAGGTTGGTCACAATTAAAGATTAATTATTTAAAATTAAAGAGAGTTTAAATTTAAAATAACTTTACTTTTTGAATATGGTTATAATACATATTAAGATAATCAATATTGCAACTATTCATATTAAATAGATATATCATCCGTTTTTAAGGGGTTTACATATTCAAACAAGTATTAATGGCCTGATAAGATATGAAAATAGTTTTTTTAAACTTCATTTAGGAATTGTTTTTCTTTGATAAAATATAAAGTTAATAAAATATCTGATAAAATCGTTATTTAGTCAATTTAAGTAATTTTTAATTCACATATTCTTTAAATCATTTATTTGATCATATAATTTTTTTATTATTAATTTAAAAGAGTCTAAAATAAAACAAATTACCTCAATAATTTAATATAATTTTATGACTTTTGTGGTTGAGATTAATTCTCATCAAATGTTTATTCGTCTAAAACTTCTCTTTGTTCAATTAAATTATTACTTTGTTTGTCTTTCTTGTGCATCAATTTAACTTCATAGTTGAAACTATTTTTAGAAGGAATTTGCTTAGATATGTGTTTTTTAATAATATAATTTTCATAGCTTTTTAATACTCTGTATATTTTGAGATTTCTACAAATGTTAATTTTTTAGAATCCCTCAAAAGGATAATTATTATTAATTAACAACATTACTGCACCCAAGTTATCGTATCTAGCTGCCATCATAAATAAATCATCTGCATCTATCTTATAATGTTTAAGCATATTAGAAAGCAACCAATTCTTAGCTTATTTCATTGAAATAATTACATTTTTATATGGCCAGATGTATAGGAGATTAGCCATAAATATTAAAGGTCATTTAAATATTTAAGGATTTTGCTTTCATTATGATTTTTGCATTAATATCATCATAATCACATTTATTCAAATAATGCAATGGAGAATTTCCATAAATATCTTCAGTAAATATTGAAGCATTTAATTTAGGATAAATTAAATTGATAATAGTAGGTATATTATTTTCTAAAACAAAAGAGAGAATATTTCCTTGTGGATAGCTACCCAATTCTATTTAGGCTCCTAATTCTATAAGATGCCTAACAGAAAATAAATTATCAGTTTTTAAGGATAGACTTAGAGCTGTATCACCGTTTTCATCTTAAACATTGATATTCATAATTGCTGCCAAACTACTTAAAACTCCTAGATCTTGTGCTAATGATGCTTCGATAATTTTATTTTGTAATTCTTTCTTGCTAAACATTTTTAAAAAGTCTATACAATTTAGAGATCTGTGTGTCAATAAATTAATTATTGGTTAAGTTTAAATTTACTCAAGAGGTGGTTCAGTGTATTTAAACCAGTCTAATTCTAATTTTTTTATACTATCAGGTAATTTGGGTAAAATAGTGAATTCATTTGCAACAATATATAATTCTTCTAATTAATGTCCAAGATTGAATTCTTGTAATTTATTTTAAGAGAGATCCAACACTTTAACTTTATTTCCTGACTTATAATGCAATAAGAGATTATTCTTTAAAGATAAGACTTCAACATCTATAATTGGGGCTACTTTTATAAAATTGCCTTCAAGTTTTAAAATTCTTAACTTTGACATTCTAAAAATTTCTTCCGGCACAGATTTTAATCTACATTCTTTTAATTCCAAAATTTCAATCATGTATTGATTTTACAATGCCTTTGAGATTGATTTAATATCAGCTTCTTGCATTTATAGAATATATTTAGTTGATTGATTTGGAGAAGTTACCACTTATACTTTAGATTATACAAAATCTTCTATTTCAACTTAGAGCTTTTTTTTTTTGAAAAATTCTTTTTACTTCGATGTGTAAATAGTCTATTGTTTGATTAAAAAATCAATATTGTTCATATTAAATAAATTAATGCTAAATAATAAAGAATTAGTTTATGTAAGAAAATAATTTGAATTTCGAATATTAATTTTAGTAAAAATTAAAAATTTATCAAGAAAAGATGTGGTTTCGATTAAAAATATGAAGAAAAAAAAAATTCTTTTGGTAAATATAATTATATAAATGATTTTGAATGTATTATTTAATATAACAGGATCATTTTAATTGATTCAACACTTAATCATATGTTGGTAATCTATTGGCTAATCCACCTTCTGCAACTAATGTTGGTCTGGTCTTTAATAAATCTACAACAGCGTTATTAACTTAATCAGATGTGACTGAATCAATAAAAGAAGCATATTCATTAAGTTTTATTGAATTGAAAACTTTTAACTAATATTTTATTAATTATAATTTACATTTTTAGCAGCTTCTTCTAATCTATCAGCTGTTCTTTCAAAAGCTAAAAATAGTTAAGTTTTTAATAAGTTCTTAGCTCTTGTTAATTCAGAGTTTGAAATTGGTCCAGTTAATGATTTTAATTCATTCAAAACACTAAGAAGTAATTCAGATCCTTTATCAGCTGATCCAATAGCTTTAACACCAAATAGTCCAGCATCAGAAAAAGTGAAATTTAAACTTTCTACAACGTCAGCATAAGAATTCTTATTTAAAACTATTAAAATTTTAGAATAAATTGATTACTATTTCTTTATAATCTTGATTATGCACTACCAGTTTATCCCAAAAGAGCATTTAAAACTTAAAATACAGCTGCTTATGAACTAGTCCAATTAGCAGATGGGAATAATAAAGCAATAGCAATTTCATTATCATCTGTTAAATTTCTAACTTCACCACCAACATATTAAGTTTAGGTTCTTGTTTTTGTGCTTTATCCAGCAGAAATAAAGCCAAGGGCATCTTAAGCAAGACTTACGAATTCTGAATGATTGTAAATACCAGCACCAGCTACTATGATTTTGGATGGATTAATATTTTCAAGTTAGAATTTTTAAATGGTATATGCACTTAGATTACCAATATTATTTTTAAATCCTCTTAATGGCATTCCTAAACCAGTTAATCCAAAAGCAGTTTTGAATATTGTTTCATTAAATGCTTCACCACCTAAAACATTTAAAACATATGCATGATACTTTTTATAATATTTTCTAAGTTATGTGTTCCGTAGTTTTTTTCAATAGCGGAATTAGCAGCAACAACAGATCTTGGTTCAAGTGCACAATCAGCAACTACTTTGAAAACATCAACAACATCATGAGCTAAACAATGTGCTTTGAAATATGCACTCTCTTAATCATAATCCATTTCAAACTCTCCACCAGATTATTAAATGACACCACTAAAAATAATAGATGCTTCAATACTAATTAATAGTCTCATTTGTGTTTAAGACTGTCTTATAATAAGTATTTTTAATTGATAACAATGATCCTGAAGTTTCATTTGTTTCATCTCTACTACCTACATCTAAAAGAATTCCAACATCTACTCTTGATGGAGATGAAGCAGATTCTGTAAGTACTGTAATACCATTTGAGAGTTTAGATATTTCATATCTTCTTTCTTATTCTCTAATCTCACTTCCTTATTATCCTACTGCTGTTTTAGGACAAGCTGCTGCGAATTTATAAAGATCAGAAGATTTATCATCTCTGTAAATTAAATCATGTAATTAAGCTCTCAATGTAGAAAATTTAAATTGAGACTAGTAAAAATTTAAGAAAAAGTTACTTTAGATGCAATTCTTCCATACACTCTTGATAGCATGATATTTTATTTTAAAATAAATATTTTAGTTTAGTGATCATATCCATATAAATAAAATTTTCATTTATTTCTTTATTCTTGATAGAGTATTCACAAATTCTTTATTAATCTCATTTCTCTATTAAACAAAACATTAAAGATGTCATTTTATTGAATAATTAAATTAATGAGTGATTAAATAATAATTAAATGAAGGAGAGGTGATTATATTGAACAAGAAGGAAAAGTCATCAATGTTTAATTATAATCTAAAGATAATACTATTTTTAACCTTAAAATTGACATTGCATAAATTAGAAATTTTTAGGATCTATTAAGAATTAATAAGATAATGGTTGACTACAGAAGATAAATAAAAATTATTTGAAGATAATGAATTTTCATTAAATCATTTAGAAATTAAAAATGGTTAGATTAAGTTGTTAAAGATTTGGGGCCATAATTGTTATACAAAGCAGTATTTTATGTTGAATATCTTTGACCAATTATAATGTTCTATTTGTTTCATAAATTTGGTAATTAGGAGAATTAAACATTTTTAGTTTTAAAAAGAGATCTGTAGGGATTATTTTGCTTAAAAAAAAAACAACGATTGATTCCATATGATTGAATATATGACTTGGTTATTTTTTATTTTAAATTATTCACTTGTTGTTATGCAAGCATTTTTGATATTATTTGATAGTATTAGGAGCTATTTTTATTTGAAATATTTTCCTTTGGTTAGATGATGATTTGGGCAAAACAAAAGCATAAAAGATATATTAAGGAATTTGGAGTTTAATATCCCAAAATAGAAAAGCTAGGGTACTATACATAATCTGATGAATTAATATAATTCGTCATTGATTTAATAAAAATAAATCTTATTTTTCATTATTATGACGATTAATAATTAATAATGCGTATATATTTGAAGATAAAATTGATATTTTTCATCATTAATATTATTCCTTTATGATTTAAAAGATAGCTAGATAAGTGATAAATAGAAGCCCTTTCTCAAGTACAACAGTTAATGAAGGAACATTTTTAGATTAAGTCATGGCCTATTTCAATAAAGCTGCTGGACATACAACAATAAGTCAAGATAAATTGGAGTATTAAATTCTCATAAGCTTTTTAGTTTCTATAAGAGTACAGACATTGTGATTAAGTTTAATTTACCATTAGTTAGAGATGATGGAACATATATTTGTGTAATATGTTGAATCTATGAATAGGTTCCTGCTTATAGAGCTTAACATAAGACTTATAGATTGCCAACGAAAGGTGGAACAAGATTGAGTCCACACATAAATATAGAAGAAGTAGAAGCATTGTCATTTTTGATGACTTTGAAAAATTCAATATTAGATTTACCATATGGTGGAGCTAAAGGTGGTATTGGAATTAACCCAAGGAAATTTTCAAAAAGAGAAATAGAAACATTGATGAGAAGATATACTTTAGAGTTAGCAAAGAAGAATTTCATTGGTGCAGCAATAGATGTACCTGGACCTGATCTTGGAGTATGAATTTTTAATTAATATTACTTAAGACTGGTGAATAAGAAATGAGTTGGATGAAAGATGCCTATACAAAGTTTAAGGGACATTAAGATATCAATTCAGTAGGTTGTGTCACTGGAAAGGCAATTACTTAAGGTGGCATTTCTGGTAGATAAGAATCAACAGGAATGGGAGTAAATTCATTTAAATATTAATTAGATTTTCTTTGCAACAAGAGAGATATTGAATAATACTAAGTATTGTTAATCTGTAGGTATTGAACCAAGTTTAAAAGGGAAATCAATTATTATTTAAGGTTATGGAAATGTAATTAAAAATTTAATATAAAATAGGTAGGTTCATTTTGTGCTAAATATATGTATGATTATGGAGCTAAAATAATTGGAGTAGCTGAACATGATGGATCTATTTTCAATCCTAATGGAATTAATCCATATGAATTAGCAGCTCATAAAACAAAAACTGGAGGTGTTAAAGGATTTGTTAATGCTGAATAATATTGGGAAGATGAATCAGCTATTTATAATTAATGTGATATATTCATTCCAGCAGCTTTTGAAAAAACAGTCAATGCAAGTAATGCTGATAAATTTAATTGTAAAATTATTGCTGAAGGTGCTAATGGTCCAACAACAATGGCGGCTGAAGAAAAACTTCTTGCTAAAGGTGTCATCTTTTTACCAGATATTTTACTTAATGCTGGTGGTGTTACTGTAAGCTATTTAGAATGGTTAAAAAATTTAAAACATATTAATCCAGGAAGAATGACAAGAAGATGGGAAGAATAAGCAAAACATAGAATTCTTGAAGTTATTAAAATGAGTACTGGACTCAATATAAATATTAAAGATAGTAAGTTAGCTAAAAAAATGTTAGAAGGTCCATCAGAAGTAAGTTTTTATCATATATTTTATTAAGACTGATTTAGTTCATACTGCCTTAGAATAATCAATGATTGAAGCTGTCAATAATATTATGGCTACATCTTTAGATTATAAAGTTAATTTAAGATTAGCTGCTTACATCAGTGCTATCAACAAGTTAAATGAACATTTTGAAATGGCTGGAGTTGAAGCATGATTGTGTTATATACAAATATTATTCATTCAAATATTCCATTCAACTAATTTATCTGATCTATTCCTTTATTTATTTATAGTCTCTTGATATCCCTAATTATATATAAAAGAGTGAGCAATTAATAGATTTATGATTTATATTTTTTAATATAATAATATAATAAAACATACAAATTTATTCATATTCATGTCCAATTAAACAAAAACTTGGGTTGATTAGGTTTCAGATACTATTTCTGATGTTACTGGATCTATTAGAACTAATGTCTAATAACCAATTTGTGATGTTGTAAATCAGATTCCTTTTTAAGAATGGAAGCAAACTTATTACTTACCTTTAAGCAAAGAATATGATTAATGGCCATCACGTTTTACTTAATTCAAATATAATCAAATTTTAATTCTAGGAAATGAAAATTAAAGACTCATTTCTCTTGGATTAAGTACATTAGCTGTAGTATCCATTACAAAGAAATGTATTCGTTGTGTAATATATATTTTAGTTACCTCAGGGATATTTCCTTTAATAAGAAATTCAGTAATGACCTATTTTGGCTTAGGATTAGTAATAGCCCCAGAAGTTTATAATCCTTTGCTAGTCAAGAAAAATCATAATAAATGAAATATTAAATAAAAAAAAATAATTCAAAATTTCTTTCTTAATAAATTAAATTCTAATTTGCTTTTTTTATAACAACTTTTGGCAATGTGTTTCTTTAGATTAAATTAATCAATCAAAAGCAAGAACTATTCCAAATAAATTTTATTTTATTTTTTATTAATTAACAATCAAATTTACCTCAAAATATCTTGAAAGCATTGTCTAAAAGTTAAAACTAAATCACATATATATAATATAAGTAACCTTTGGTAAAAAGAGATTAAAAAATAAACTTGAAAAGAAAAAATGGCATTATTCCAGTCTTTTGTAATTTGATGATCAAATTAGCATCGACTTAAAAGCAAATATATCTATATTAGTAGTAATCACAATTAGTAAAAAATAATTAATCTTTTTAATGAACATAAATTCTGTTAAAAATAATAAAAATAATTATAAATTCAATTAGATGTAATGCTAATGATTAATCAATGAGATGCTGCCAACTGTCAAACATTCAAAAATGAGTTATAATAAATTATTTTATTTTTTGATTATTTGATATTCT
The DNA here is from genome assembly GCA_905182985.1 of Paramecium sonneborni. Classification (NCBI taxonomy): domain Eukaryota; phylum Ciliophora; class Oligohymenophorea; order Peniculida; family Parameciidae; genus Paramecium; species Paramecium sonneborni. The sequence continues at coordinate 68,378 of CAJJDN010000037.1, read as the reverse complement.
TTTTGCAGCACAAAAATATTCGGTGATGAAAATCTATAACTAATTAGCAGTTTGCTATCACTATTATTCATTTTAGGAAATAAGATGAATTGAGTAGAACTCATCAAGAACAGCATTAAGAAAAAAAAACTAATAATAAATAAATAAATAAAGTCTTTCGTATTAAAATCAAAATCTTATTTATTATTTGTTTTCAATTTCGATTATATTGTTTTTATAAAGCAAATATAAATTATAAAAATTCATATTTAAAATTAATACTCATTTCATCCCTATTACAGAACCTAATCTAATTGAGAGAAAAAAAAAAGTAGCTTTATCATTACAAAAGAAGTTAAAAGATTGTTCTCCGATACTAACAAAGATCTTTATTTGTCAACATGCAAAAGCTAATAAATTTTGAAAATAAGAAAGTTAGAGACATTTATCATAATAATTTAATTTGATTTAAGGATATTTCAATAAACTCTTTTTCTAGTAATCTTAGTAATTATGAATTTTACTATTTGAAGTCTTGTTTACTATAGGTTAGATTTTTATAAATATATAGAAATCTCAAGATATTTATTGAAATTGATTTTATTTGAAAGATGAAATTCATATAATATTTAACTAATTAATGCTTTAAATAAGAGAATGAATTAGAAATGGTAATTTGGTAACTTAAAATTATTTGATAGATATAAGTGATGACCTGGAATTAAAAAGGTAAGGCAAATGAATAAAAAAATTTATGCAAAATAATATCGACAACATTAAGAAATGAAAATAATTCTGTATTGAAAAAGAAAATGGGAAACTTTATTTATTTATAAGGCAATCTTAAAATTAATTTTTTCTATTGTAAATTATTTATTTTTTAAATTATTAAAGATTTAATAAAGCATATTTAATCCTATTAATATATGTGCTGAAAATATCTTAATAGATTTTTATTATTTATTTAGATTCTACTATATTTACCAGAATTTCTAAAACTTCACATGAATGTTAACAATAGGATTAATAATAAATATTAAACTAAGAAATTAATAGAAATAATTATTAGATGAAGGTAGTTATTTAATATTTAAAAATAATGGGTATGCCACATACACATACAATGGGTGAATTGATAAGCTCTACAATTAATTATATATTAATTCAAACATAGATTTTCAAATAATGAATTAGATAATTTGGTATTAAATCAAAAGTAATATATTGTACAGAATTATATAACAGAATTTTTTAGAGGTACAAAGAGACAAAATTTAAGTTGCAGCAATTGATTGATGAGCTGAATTTGATACTGAATAGATCAGGTTTAAATGAGAAGATAAACTTGAGTTTGACAATGAGAATGATACATAGGATAGCTACTAACTAAATATACTTTTACTTAGAGATGACTATAAGATTTAATCGAATTCTAATGAATAAATAGTTGAATTTTCCATTTTAATCTAAAAATTAAAATGTTATTATAGCTAAAGTTCTCTTATTCTAAAGAACATAATAACTAATAAACCAGTTTTATTTTTTTTATTTTCTAATTATTCTTTGATTATGATTAAATGAAAATCATACAAGATAATAAGTCTCTAAATTTTTTCAAACTTTAAAGTTATCATAAATGTTATCTGATTTTGAATTTGAAAAAGTTATACAATAATTAATTTGGTAGGACATGAAATAAATCTTAATTCAATGAAAACTTAAAGAAATTTATATAAGTTTAGGGTAACCATATATTTTAATTATAGACAAGTTACAAAATCTCGTGTAGAAACTGAATTTTATCTAAATTTATACTTCAAAATTTTGTATAAAATATAGAATCAACTTTAGATTTGCATATAGTCGGAATTACTTATTTCTCATAGTTATTTTGGCAAAAATTTTGTAAAAATTATAAGACAATTAAAACCTTTTTTATTTACAGCACTAGATATACTCTCTCGTTAATTAATATAAAATTTAATACATGAATAAAATTAAATTTAATTAAATATTATTTGAAGCTATTAAAATATATGATTTACTTCTTTATAGATTTTTATTATAGCACTTATTAAAGTAGAATGCAACTTTCTAATTATTGAATTCTCTTGTTTATTTAATTTATATACATTTTAGAAAAAAATTTAAAAATTTTGTATATTATGTGAAAATGTATTCCTTTTCTTCAAAAACAATAAATGCTATAAATTATTACAATTATTTTCATCAATTATGAAGGATGAAGGGAATTCAATATTAGCAAGAAGCAGCAATAATAAAAACAAGGTTTAAATAAAAAATAATGAAAAAATATTTTATTTTAGTGCAGTGCTTGCAAATAAAAAAAAATTAATCGTTAATTAAGTAATTGTAACTGACATTTTATAATTATAGAGCTAATATCGTATGAAATATGATGTCATTGATTTTATTTATCTATTTATTTGTTAATTTTTGTTATTTTTAAGCATTCGAAATCTTCTTATTTTTTATTAAATAACATATGATAATTAAATTAAAGAAAAGACCCAATTAGTCATATATGCTTGATAAAATGACAAAATGTAAGCATTTTATGATTTCAGATAAGAGTGGAAATAACATGAATAAATGTAAATCATCTTAATTTCAAAATCAGTACAATAAATATTAGTCTCAATAATTAAGGGGAGGTGGATGTATAATGTCAAGTTGTAGGTCTGGATAACAAAATTAAGAGCCAGAAATGCCAAATGAAGCTCCTTAAGTTTAATTAGATTTAATTTAAACAGAAAAATAGACAGAGTTTGAAAAAGAATTGCCTTAAAATTTTTCAACTGATTTTGATGATTCTGTTTCAGAAATTGAAAAAGGATTCAGTGATTTATCAAATAACTCTGTAAAAAATAAAGTCATTCTAAGAATTTAATGGTTCAGTTACAATAAAAATATATTTAATAACATTTCTAATTAATCAACGATTAATACGGATTTAAAAAATAAAATTAATGATAATCTAAATAAGTTATTGGATGTACTACCTAATTATTTAGATGTTTCTTGGTTTCTTTGTTATTAAATAGCATAAATATGTAATGATTTATTAAGAATTCTTTATTCACATTAATTAGATGATTCAAATGATATATTAGAAAAGGTCAAAAATTTTTCTGAATCAATAAAAAATGGATCGGATAATATCTGGAAAGGTGGTCTTGAATTTGAAAAAACCTTAATGGAAATTATGTTAAATAATTGCTCTCATCCTGGAGAAGAACTAGATCTTCTCAAAGAAGTAGCTATGGATGCTGGAAAATCAATTCTAAAAGGTAAAATAACAAAAAAATTATTGTCGAGCCTTTAAAAAGGAGCAGAATACTTATTTAAAAAAGCAGCAAAGACAGTCATATATCCAATTTAAGTATATCAAACTTATTATTTATTTTAAACATATAAAATGGAGAATTATTGAGTAAGACTCTCAATCAGTCTATTCATCAATTTAAACTTTAAAAGGACTTTTTTAAAAATATATTTAAGAATCAAAAAATTGGATTTTGCATTTTTGTTGGATTTAGACCATAACAGATATTATTCTCTATAGACCAATAATTGAATAGGAATAATTATCAAAAGACAATCTATAAGAGAAAATTATGTTTTAAAAATTAGCATTTGATAATAAAAAGGCTATTATCTTATTCTTTAATTAAGAATCAGATCAAATATTGAATTAAATATATAGCAAATATAGAAAGAATGAACTTTAACTACTTTGCTAAAACATTATAGATGAATAATTTGCTTAAAATAAAAAATTATGGGATTATTATTGTAATTTTCATTTCATTAATAAATAAGAAGATGCCGAATAACATAATCTTATTCAAGTGAATCGGGAATAAGAACTATTAAAAAAATTATTTGAATAATTAAAAGCTCTTGTTATTTAAATCAGGCAAACATAAAATGAAATTTCAGCTAACTAAGAAGTTATACCAAAACAATTATTTGAAGACCATAAAAATAAATTATTTTCTAAATTTTTTGATTTGTGGAAAAAAGCAATCTATATTATGAATATAATAATAGATTTTTTGAATTTTGATTTTGAAAAAATTAAATTAACTAAAAATCAATAAAAATTTGAAGATTAATAAAAAATTGTCCAAAAATTTGTTCAAGAGGAATTTCCAAACTTTTAAAGAGATTTCTTATATGGTTTTTTAGAAGCTATATCTTATGTAAGTAAAATGGTATTCTAAGAATAGTATGAATTAAAAGAAAAAGAAAAACAAGAAGATAATGAAATGGATAAATAAAAAAATACAAAGATTTTTTCATTAGATGAAAATTAACTTTCAGATAGCTTTGATAATTTTCTCAATGCCATTAATCAATTATAAAAAGAAGTTGATTCTCAAGATCACAATGAAGTGAAAATAGAAAATTTGAATGAATTTTTCATATAAATTATTTAAGGTTTTTGGATTAGACAAATCTAAATAGCATTGAAATAAGATTTTTAATTAAATGATGATGAGCTAAAAGATATTGAAAAAATTAGAGAATAAGTAATTTTATGCTAAATTAAGATTACTACTATAAATTTTCTAAGTTAATTTATGAAGTTCAAATTGAGAAGATAAAAAGGATAAAAAGAAAATTTTAAATGTATAAAGATTAAGGGTAATAACTAAATAAAATACCTGAAGATAGTTTTAAAAAAAGGTTCATTGGTATATTAAAAAAACATATTGATAATTTGACTTCCTTAAAAGTTAATTTAGATAAAGATTTTAACGTAGATGTAATTAAGTCGAATTTTGAATTGATTGATTCAGAAATTGATTTTGATATTAAGACAATTAAAATAGAAAAATAGGCAATTTAAAGAAAAATATAGAAATTAGAAAGAAAAGAAAAAGATAAAAGTGAATTAAAAAATAAATTAGCATTTTTAATGAAAGTAGCTTAATTGTTGCACAATTTTTAAGGATTATTTATAATATTTGTAAATCAAATTGAGTAACCAGATAAAAATTTATAAGTTTAATCAGATAAAAATTGTTCATCAGTCGAGAAATACAAAGAAGATTTCAAAATGAAAAATAACTAATTATTAGATGATTTAAAAGCTATGATAGAGAAAATTGAAGGGGAAAAAGACTCGGATAGTTAGAATCATGAATTCTTAGATTTTCAAATATTATATTGTGATATATGGTCTTCTAAATATTAGACAATTAATGATTAAATTAAAAGTGTAATGAAATTTTATTAATCCTATTAAAAGCTCTTATTAATTTATTTGGATTCATTTTTTTATTAAATTAATGATTAATCTGAATAAAATGAAAAGGATGAAAAAGATTAATTTATCTTAAAAATTAAAGAGTTTAAAAACAATAATTTAGAATTCGTTAATGATTTAGAGTAATAAATCGAAATTTCATTAAATGAAATAAAAAAAGAAGGATAAATCTATATTGAAAATAACTCTACAAAAAATTAACTTAGTTTGATACAATTTTTAACATTTTTTGAAATGGATTATGAAATGGAAAATGAAGCTGAAGATGAAATCAATATAGCTGTTTTGTAGGAAATAAAAAATTAGATTCAATAGAAAATAAATTTAGTAGTAGATTTTATTGAAGCAAAGGATTATAAAGTTGGAGAATGTTTAGTTTATAATTTAATTAGACTTCAAAATAGCAATTTAGAAGATTAGATTATAAACTTTGCTTCTTAAACCATTTAAAAAATGTGGGTTTATGAGAAAGATCAAAGAGTAAGAAATTTGCTGAAAAATAAAGAACTAATTGAGATGTAAAAGTTGATTTTTTCAAGGGATATTTAAACAATGTCTGATTAAATTAAACAAGAAATTTAGTAGAGAATGTAAAATTTAGAAAATTTGTAATAATAAATAAGACTATAAGGAAATTTTCAAGAAAGGGAAAAACTTTAAGAGTAACTAAGACTATGTTATTAATAACTTGACGAATCAATTGATAATGTATCTGAAATGTCTGATGCTATGAATATAACACTCATGTTTCTTAAAGACATCTCTAAAGATGTAAAATCAATAAAAACTTCAATTGATAATTTACAAAATAGTTTATAAGATATTGGGAATGATATTCGAAAACTAAGAGGAAAGAAATATGGTGAACTTCTTGAAATACGGAAACAAAAGATACTATATTAGGCTTAACATTAAGAAATAGATTCTATATATGTAAAATTAAAAACGACAGAAAGAAATCCTTTTGATGGTAGCTCAAAGCCTGGGTCTTTTTTATTACAAGAAGATATTAAGGATTATGGTGGAGAAGTTAATGAATTTATATGGCATGATAACATAAAGGATTAAGGAAATGAAAAGGACGTTATGTTACTTTCTGGTTTTGCAGGTTCAGGAAAGAGTAGAGCAGCTAAAAAAATAGAAGAATTTCTTTGGAAATCATAAGGCACTTAATCTGAATGGATTCCAATTTATGTTTCTCTTCCAACATTAAAGAATCCAAAGTATAATTTATTAGATTAAGCTTTGGAATCTGAAAATTATTAATTTGATAAATATTAAATAAAAGAATTCAAAGATGCAATTTGCAAATAGAAAGTAAAAGTTGTTTTGATTTTGGACAGTTATGATGAGATGAAGTAAGATTGTGTTTAATAAAATCTTATTATGACAAACAAATTAATATAAGATCTAAATATTTAAAAATTTGAAAGACAACTTAAAATAATAATTACAACAAGAAGAGAAATATTAAATACTGATGGTTATGAGACATGGTTTTACGGAGAGAGTTTGGAAACCCTAAAAGAAGTTTAATTATTAAACTTTGATCAAGATTAGTAAGATGAATATCTAGAAAAGTATTGCGAGTTAAGTATTAAGAGAATAATAAAATAAATTTATGAATTTGTAAAGTAAGTTCAAGAATAGGCCTTCGATTTAGTAGAATTTCTAAAAATATGGAGTTCAATACTTATTTAAGTTAAGTAGAGTTTATCAAATTCAAAAAAAATTGAATCAGATTCAATTTTTAATAATAAGGAAGAAGAGATTATAATTAAAAAAATTAAATCATAATAGGTTTTTTAATTTTTATCTGATGAACAAATCACCGGATTAAGAAAGGACCTTTTATCTTTGTGGAGTATAAACAAATTTTAAAAGTCGATAAACTCAGTTAATATTTAAAATCTTTTGACCACTCCATTTATGTTAGAGATTATTGTCTAGGTTTTGCCATCAATGACTAAGAAATATCAAGGGTCAGTTAAAATTAAAGAAAATTTTAGATAGAATTATATAAGTATGAACAAAAGAGCAAAATAATCAAGAAATTAGATTTAATAATTTCAAAAGTAAATGGAAGAATAAACAAAAAAAAAACATAATAGATAGGAAAAAAACTAATAATCTGTTGTAAAAAGTTCAAAAATTAAGAAGACTTAAAAGAAAAAAAAGATTGATGATATAATGGATTAACTTGAAAATATATAGTTTTTTCAGAATTTTTCAATTGATAGCAACATTTAATATTTAGAGGAATATTTTAATTCAGAAGGATAAAAGTTATTATTAAACATTAATAATATTGATATTGTTTTAATGGCTTTAAAAATAAAGAAACTTACTGTTTTTGAGTTCTATGAAAGTTTTATTAGCTATTATCATGAATAATAAATTATAAAATAAAGAGAATTAGGAAAAATCTCAAATTATGAAAGTTTTGCTTTAGATATGTATTAGTTTTCTTCATCTTTAGCATTAGACATGACAATTAGAGATATGTCACAAATTAGCTATAAATAAAAAGGTTAATTGCTTTTATAAAGTAATTTTAAAGCAACTTAAGAAGTAGACAATTGGTTAGATTAATATTTAAGTGATTCATATTCTGATAAGGAATATAAGAAGTTAATAAGAAGCTGTATTCTATTGAGTGCTAAAGGAAGCTCTTATTCATTTACTCATAAATCTATATAAGAATTTTTTGTTGCCTAATTTATTTATAATTTTTTGCTTTCTCTAGTTGAAAATTAAAAACCAGAAAATTTTGATTATGTAAAAACTTCCCTGTTTAATTAAAATTATTTTAATGTATCACATGAAGCATTCAGAGGAGCCCACTATTTCATAAAAGATAAATTACTTTCTATAGGAAATATAGATTAAAAAATGATAGATATAATAAAGTTATCTAAAAACTAAGATTTTTGTCGAGCAGCTTCTAATAGTATAAATATTCTAAGTTAAATGAATGTTTATTTAGGATCTTAAGACTTTAGTTAAATTAACTTAGCTGATACAAATATTTCTGGATTAAGCTTTTTTGAGTGTTATTTTAGCAATTCTATTTTTTAAAATGTCATAATAAGCTCTTGTAATTTTAATGAAGCTGATTTATCTGATATCAATTGGGATGTAACATGCAAAGAAAAACCTTATTTAGTAGGTCCTAAATAATGTTACGACGCTCTAGCAATTTCTCCAGATGGCAAATATATAGCATCAGGAGGAAAGGAAGGAATTGTAAAATTATGGAATCCTCAAAATTATACTGCCATCAAAGATTTCAATGGTTAAAGTTGTATAACACAGCTCTAATTTTCTTCTGATTCCTAACTTCTTATATCTCTTAATTCAGTAGGCACCATAATATTTAGCAATATGAGAGACCTACAGTTTACTTAAAAAGAAGCAATCATTCCTGATAAGAATGGAAAAATCAAATAATTTTAATTGTCTTAAGATTATCAGTAAATGTTTATACTAACTTAATCAGAATTTATTATCAAGGACTTTGATCAATTATTCCAAGTAGAAGAGAGCCAATATGAATCAGAAATAATCAAAAAAAATTTGGAATCTCTATATGAGAGATTTCCAAATTTTGCAAAATTAAATGAAAACTTCATTATTGATTTAACTTAAACAGAAAAATACATGGATAAGATTGAAAAAGATACTAAAAATATAACTTTTAGTTAAGATAGAAATTATATGGCAACTCTTAATGGTTTATAGTAAATAAAAATTTGGGAACTTGAAACTAATTTATGCACCGTTATTTAAACTGATTATAATATTTATTCTATATAGTTTACTTCAGATAGTAAAAGTCTTATTATGTAAGGAAGAAAGATGATTAGTTTTAGCGAAATTAATTCTCTTAAAAATAAAAAAGAAATTATTAAAAAAAGTAAATGTTAAGAGATTTGTATATCTCCCATTAATAATTAAATTATAGCAATTGCCATCGAAAATGCGATTGAAACAATTAATATTTAAACTTAAAATCTTTTAAAAAGGAGAGAATTTGAATTTTAACCAAGAAAAATTATCATTTCTCTAGATGGATAAAGCATAGCTTTAATGTTGTTATAAAACAATTATAAGAATGTGTAGTTTTAAATATTAGAATTCGAAACTCTTAAAACCAAAATAAATATTGAGTGGGATCCAATCCGTTGGGTTTCTTATTTTTTATCAGAGGATTTAAGTAGAATGTTTATAAGCTTGAATATCAACTCTGATGAATATTTACACACACTAAAAACCTTTGAGTTAAATCTATAAATAATGAATTATAAAAGGCAATCATAATTTAAAGAATATCTTATAGCAGATATTTTTTGCATCAAACCTAAAAGTCAGATTATAGCTTATGTCTAAAATGAAAAAAAGGGAATCATTCTTTTTAATATTGAAAATTAAAAATAAATAGGAAACGAATTGAGTAATTAAGAGAATTAAGTTGTTGCACTCTGTTTTTCTCCGACATAAAATATTTTAGCTGCTTTTTATTAAGATTCTTAAGCTTATTAAGTCCTAATCTGGAATTTAGATACTTAAAAAGCCTCAAATTTGGACAATAAAATGCTTAAAAATGAAACATTTTTACTTAGACCATTAACATCTTTAACTTTTTCTCCAAATGGAAACATACTCATAGTTAGTTTTTTATCTACACTTTAGATATATATTTTAAAAAGTGAATCATGGGTATTTAATAAATCCTTAGATAATTACAATATTTCTGACAATTAAATTTATTTTTCACTTGATAGCAAATTTTTGCCAATTATTGATAGTAATTAGTTTGTTTATATTTTGGATGTTGAAGATGATTATAAACAAAAAAATAGCTTTGAAATTAAAAATACTTTTAATATGATTTTCACTTTGGATAATAATATCCAAATATTTATAACTGATCATTCATTAATTTTATTTAATATTTCTACTAAAAAAATTGAGAAAGAGAAGAAATTTGATCTAAAAATTTCATAGACATCTGTTTCTTAAAATAAATGTGAAATTGCTGTTGTCTTGTCTGAACAATAGAGCTCTATAAGCTCTATAATATAATTTTGGAGTTATTAAAATAATGATTTCGAACTTATTGGAAGTAAAATATTTCTTGGTTATATAACTTACGTATGTTTTATTAATAATGATAAAGAACTATTATTGTAATGTTTAAACGATGATAATGAAAAAATAATAGGTGTATATTAAAAAAGTCAATTTATATACAAAAATTTTCTAAATGAAGGATTTAATTGTGGTACTTTTTCCAAGAGCAATCAATTAATTGCATTAGCAGTAAATGCTAAAGCTATTCATATTTTAACGAGTTAATTAGATTATTTTAGTGATATTTCACTAAATTAAACTGATTATCCTGACTTTGTTTTGTTCATTTAAAATGATTAAATACTTGTTTAAGGAAATACAAATGGGGTTTTTAAATTTTGGAATATTAAGAATAATGAATTATTAGTAAGTTTTAAAAAATCTAATATATAGAAAATAAAATGGATTTAAAACTAATCTCTTCTATTGTGTATGGAAAAAGAAGGGATACTTGAAATATAGCAGACATCATGCTTAGAGAGTGAGAATCAAGAGGATTAAATTGTAAATTAGTAAAAAATTGAGTTGGGTGAATAGAGTAAAATTGAATTTAAAATAATTGGTTATTATGAGAATATTAATGATTTCTCAAGTTCATAGGATGGTGAAAATATAATTGGAATATTCAATAATTAATAAATTTTGAATTTGAATAGATATAACTTTGAATTCTGCTCATCAGAAGATATAAAGAAAATATAATTAACTTTTTGTGGAAAATTTCTAATCATTTTAACTACTAATTATAATTTAATAATATTAAATAAAGATTCATAATTTTAAAAACTGCACTAAAAAGAATAAGTATATGATTTTGATCTTCATCCTAAGATGAATTTATTAGCAATAAGTACGTATGGTGTTATTGAATTGTTTAAAATCTCAGATATAAAAATGGAAGCCATATTTTCAATAGATTTAACTATAGACTTTTTTTGGCCATAATAAGGAGAATAACAGAATTTAAAATTTACTGAAAATGGTTAAATATTAGTTTTTATAGTTAATTAAAGAGATATTCGTTGGTATTAAGTATATGAAAGTAAAACTTTGAAAGCTTTGGGCTTTAAACCGTATAAACCATCGGAAAAAATATACTTAACCTATAGTAAACATTTAGCATATATTTAATTCATTTAAATTTATTCAGGGTATGGTGGCTAAAGAATTATTAATATTTTGAATATTGAGAAACAAAATGCTCAAATACCCTTTTCTAATCATCCTTAATAATTTTCTCTTAGCTAAGATGAATAAATTGTTTACATATTAAGTTCCTAAGAAATTTACAAATTTGATATTTAATAGATGGTAACAAAAGAAATTACAAAAAATAAAAATTATTTCCATATTTAAGCAGCAGATAATAATTCATTAATAGTAATTAGGTAATAAGAAATGGAAAGTATAATTGAGTATTGGAATGAATCTGGCAATAGTGAAATAGGTAAAAGTAAAAATACAGTACTTGGAAGCAGCTTTTTTCCTTAATAATAGTTACTGGCCTTAACTTTTGAAAAAAATCAAATAATTTAATTATGGAATATTAAAGCAAAGAAAATAATCAGCAATCTTTAAGGACATCGATAGAAAATTAATTCTTTAGCTTTCTCAACTGATGGTCTTATTTTAGCAACTGCTAGTGATGATTAATCTATTCGCCTGTGGAATATTGATTTTAATGAATAAATTGATCCCTCCGTTGGTCATAGAGAGTAAGTTAGGATTATTGCTTTTTCTAAAGATGGCTTTTTAATTGCCTCGGGAAGCCATGATTAAACTATAATATTATGGGATCTTTTAGAGAAGAAATTTTTGAATCAATTAGAGGATCATTCAGGTAGTATAAATTGTCTTGAATTTTCTTATTGTTCTAAATTTTTATATTCAGGAAGTGAGGATATGTCTGTTCGAATTTGGGATATTGAGAATCCCAGGTAATCAAAAATAATTAATATCCTTATTTATGATTTTCCTGTAACATAAACCTGTTTATCACCAATCAATCCTAACGTTATTGCAATCAATTATAATAATGCTTTATAATTTATAAATAAAGAAGATATTTAGGAAGCCTTTCCTTTTTTACCAAAAGCTAGTTGCTTATGTTTCACAAATAATGATGATTTAATTTATTTAATTGAAACTAATGAAGAATCCTAATTATTAATTTACGATATAAATAATAAAAAATCGCAGTTAATCCAAATGTATAAAAAATAAAATTTCCCTCAATAAATTTTATCTTTAAAAAATAATAAGGAACTTTTTGTATTGAGATAATTGGATGTTTAAGAAAATATTTCGCTACTTTAATAAGATTAAAATAATAAATGGATAAATAATCCTAATTTATCTCTCCCAATAGCTTAATAGATAATGTTATCGCCAGAAAAATAAACATTAGTTTTGGAAAATTCAACAACACTAACCTTTTGGAGAGTTGAATTTTTAAAAGGAAATATTTTGTATGAATATAAAGTACCTCAAAATTTAAAATTTTTAACGATTTCAGTTGATTGTACTTTAGCTTTGTTTTTAGATGAATATTGTGAACAACAAAATAAATAGAAGAATATAAAATTAAAATTAGTTGATCTAAAAAATAAAAATTTTGATAAATATAGAAGTTTTGTATGGGAAGTAAAGTTTTAAAAATTAGATGGTTATTTTGATGATTTTTGTCTCTCATTTGATGTCAAGTATTTAGTGGCATATGAAAATTTCTATTCCTATTCAAAAGGAAAAACAAGATCCATCCTCCATTATTTGGAATTAGAAAGGCCTGAAAAAATTTAAAAAATATTGAAAGAGGAAAATGAATCTTATTTAATCACTTTTAGATTTTCTACAGTTGATTCTCATTTTATTTATGCAGCATATAAAAATGGTAAAATTATAGAATGGAATTTATAAACAGGAGCTTCTAAAATTCTCTTTAGTTATTAAAATTAAGATATTTTTAATGTATTTAACAACCTATAATTCTCCCCATAATTTAATTACTTGGTTTTGAAGGAAAAATAAATAGGGTATTTTTAAGAAAAAATACAATTAAAATTGTATGATCGAAAACAATAAATTAATATAGATATTTTATAATGTAAAAAAGATGTAAATGTAATTAATTTCTCAGAGGATGAAAGGTTAGTTGCTTTTTCAAATAACGAATAGTTGTGGCTCTGTAGTTTTTCTAATTCTAATTTAATAGAACAAGATAAATTTTAATTAGTTGAAAGAGAATATGCCCAATAAATTCGTTTCTATTAAAACATTTTATTGTTAGCTTAGAAAAAAGATAGTGATCTTCTTTACATTTTTGAAATTTAGCCTAATTTAAAATTAAAAATAAAAGATTGCGTTTAAATAAAAGTCAAAATAAGTGATTTTAACTATAATTTAGTTTAATAATAACTTATTATTTTTGGCGAAAAATAAATAATTTTATATTAAATTTAAAATAGAATAATAGGAGAGCCAATACAATTTGAAAATAAACCAAAGGATGAAATTATAGATCCATCAAACTAAGTTTACTGTTTTTCTCCAGATGAAGAATATTTTGCACTGTTAACTAATAATTCATCTGAAAAAAAATAACTGAGTTTAAGAAACACAATAACATTTGAAGAAAAAATGTAACCTATTGAAATAGAAGGTCATACTTTAGCTTTTTAGAAACTTAACGAAAAACTTCTCCTAGCCATATCAAACGAAAATAATTTGTCTTTTTTTTCAATCAAAAATAATTTAGAAAAAGTTAAGACATTTACATTTGAAAAAAAAATATTGTCTTTTTAATTAACATCGCAATATCTTTTAATAAATTTTTCTACAAGAGTGTTAAATGAAATTGAAGAAAGTATTTTGATTTATCAGATAAAAAGCCTAGAAAATAATTTGATTAAATAAGATATTTTAAGAGGTATAACAGGAATTATATCAAAAAATAATAAATATTTAGCTTATATAAACAGAAAAAACACTAAAATTTTAAAGATGTATAATAAAATTCATTTTTAAACTGAAGGATAAAACTAAAAATTTAATTTAATTTCATTCTCATCTAATGGAAAATATCTAGCACTATATAAAAATGAATATGTAAAATGCGATTAATATTTTTACAGTTTACCAAAAGAAATTACTATTGTTTTAATAATTGACTCTGAATCTTTGGAAATCAAATAATCTTTACAATATGGAGAAAAAGTTACTTTTATTGATATTTCTGTAAATTGGAAATATATTGCATATTATAACGATAAAAATATCTAAATAGATGAAATAACAAATTATTTTGAATTTAAAACAAGTAAAAAATTACCATTAACTGAAAATGATTAATGTTCAGCAATATCTTTATCATCAAAAGGGAATTATCTTGTTTCTGGAAATTGGAATTAAGAAAATAGTGAGAGTAAAATATTTTTATGGGATGTTAATTAAAATAAATTAATAGCTTAGAGTGGAAATTTGGATTCTTTATTGAGCTATATAAAATTCTGTCCTGATGATATTACGTTTGCAGCAGCATTAGAAAGTAGCCCTTTACATTTATACCAAATAAAAAAAAGCGATTAGGAAATAAAAATTTAATGCTATAAGTCGATAGCTAGATATTCAACAATATTAGCTCACCAATCTATACTGTCTACGAAATCTAAAGTAGAAAAATCTTAAAATTCAATTAAAGAATTATTTATTTAAAAAGGAGCCATTTAAAAAAATAATTGAATATAATAAATAAGATCAAACAAATTATATCAAAATTTTTTTATAAAATTGTTTCTTTGCTATCTGCATTTTAATTGGCCATTATTATTTCTTATTTCCTTAATATTAAGTTTTTCAAATTTGAAAAGAAGAATTTTATTTTAAAACAATAGTATTTAATTTTGTTTTAAAAATCAAATATATAAGGCTTACAATTTATTTTTTATTATGGATATTAGCCTTTATATAATTTAAATTAATTTAAAAATTTCATCAAGATTAAAATTAAATAATGAATGATAAAATTTGGTGATTTTTTTAAGTTTTGATACTCTCTTCTTTTTATCCTAATTGCTAGGAATTAACTCGAAAATTAAGATTCTTTCTTATGAAATTTTATTTAAAATAATTTTCATTCAATTATTAGCATGTTGATTACCATGAAAACCTCTAATATTAATGATTTATTTATGGAAAAAAGCACTTAAAATATTTTAGCCCTTATAACTCACTTATTACTTCTGATCATTTTTAATAACAACTTTTGACTTTCTTCTGTGATTATTCTTCAGAGAAGAAATGTTAAAAATAAGGAGTAAAATAATTAATTACTAGTTTCTAAAGATTAAGAATTTTCTACAATTATTTTATTTAATTTCAAATATTAAATTAACAAATATATAAGTTTTAATTCATGAAATAATCATAGAAGATCTTCCAAAAATATCGTAAGAAAGTTTTACAAAATGAAATAGATTAAGAGCTCAAAGGATAACCAAATTACAAAAGATATTTTAAAGCTCAATATATTTATTATCAAAAATTTAAGTAAAATGCTAATAAAAATTTGCTGATTTATAGAATAGAGAGTCAATTACCAATTACTTCTTACCTATTTTGTGGAAATAGATTTATTTAAAATATCAACTTATGATTTACTTAAAACTTAATAAAATAAATTTTTTAAAAATTATGAATTGCACTTATCATATTTAAGATCAATATTCTTTCACTACCCAATATTGAATAATCGAAGAAATTGGAATTTAATATAAGTGTAAATTTTTTATGTTTAGATTATCGATCTAGATATTATTTTATATGAAAATCTGAAAATCTTGTATATTAATAACGTTAAGATCTAATTAAGTTTGAGCAATAAACTTACATTTGAGCTTTAAAGCTTTTGATAAACAAAATTAAGGAAGAGTCTTTTAAAAAGTAATTCTTTAAGTAGTCTGTTCATATTCCTTTCAATCTAATTTTTTGAGTAGCTAAGATAATAACTCTTCAATGTCTAAAATAAATTATTATCTTGAAAAGTGATCTTTTCAATCATCTTAAAAAATGGCACTTTTCAATCTTAATAAAATCAAATTCAAAAGTATTTTTGAAGTTTTTTTAGTCTTTCTTATAGAAGAATTCATTTTTATGAAACATCTAGCAATCTTAGCAATCTTTTAATTATCAGTTAATTTTTCATTATTCTATTTCTTAAAGTAAATAATAATTTTTTAATTCGCAATAGTTAATTCTTACTCAATTTCTTACAACTCTTAAATTTTGATTTTTTTATCTAAAAAATATTAAAAAGTTTCATATATTTATACACTTTTAGATTTTTTAAATGCTAGTTCTTTGGAGTCAATGTTTTATAACTTTCTACGACTTTAGAAAAAACATACTATTGATTTAAATTACCTTAAATTTATTAATAAAACACCCTAAAATAATTGTGGCTTCAAAAAATAATCCTTTAAGCCTTATTTTTCGATATCTAATGTACTTTTCTCAACTTTTAGAATCTTTTTCCCCTCTCAATATATAAATCCTATTAATTCGTTTATATTTATGTATTGATGTAGATGTTATTTTATTCAACTATATAAATAGATTTTATTATTCTCTGGTTTTTTATAATTTAAAATACCTTTTATAATTCTAAGCCCTATTTTTTAACTAATCGATTTATTATAATTAAAATTCTGCATTTTTTTCATTCATTTTACATTATGTTTAATCAAAATGGATATTTACTTTTTTTTCCTTATTAATAACTAAGGGATCCAATTACTAAAATTCAAAATTTTTAGTCTACAATTTTACCTTAGAATTCAGCTATGATAATTTAACAGTAAGAAATATCAGCTGTAACAAGTAAATAATTTTCAGACATTCTTAGAGACAACTTCTAAAGTATTATGATAAAAGATCCTTTCATAGGGATTAGGAATATAAAAAATGTGAATTGTGTTGATGGTCTTAGATATATTAATTGATCACTAAATTTTGGATTTGATGCTATAATTTACAATTGATTAACTTTAATTTAAGAATTATTAAATTATTCTTACTATATCATAAACTCTCTTTGTTTTATATAATAATATGATATTGTTATCTCCTTGATAATTTAAAAATTAGCTGTCATCTTCTTATTCTTAGATATAGAGCATTATAATATTAAAAATTATAATTCAAAATAATACAAAAAAAATAAGAGAAAGCCAATCTATAGCAAGGCTTTTTCTTTTTCCATCAGAATAATCTACCTAAACATATTCCTGAAGAAGCATTGATAATAAACTTATATGCTTTTTTTCATTGCTATCAATGTCTAGCTTATATTCTCTTTTTTATCAGCTATTTATTTTTTTCAGCAAATTTTTAACTTTTTAAGATTTTTTAAGACATAATCATTATCCTCTTTATAATCTAATCAAAATATAATTTATTAAATTTTGTTTATAATATAATTTTTTCATTTACCAATTATGATCTTCTTAAGGAAATAAAATGGGGTGGTTACATATTTAACAAATACTTTATTACGAATCCAGCTCAATCTTTTGCTTTTACAAGCCTAGCAAATCTCTTTGGATATATATAAATTTTTTCCTTCCATTCAGTTAAATAAAATAAAGATTTATACATCTATGAATTATCTAAAAATTTTGTATGTTTTTTTCTATGGATTTTTAAAATTTTTATAGTCGCCTATACAACCTTCTTAATTGCTTCTTTATTAGAACCTTTATTCAATAACCAAAATTGTTATTTCTCAGTTAAATCCTTTATTATCAATATCTAAAATCAAATCATATAGTTAGAATTAATAATATTATTATCCAATTGATATTAATTTTGATTAATATTTTTTTCTTGAAGTTTAGGGTTTAAAATTATGTTATTAGATTTTTCTTAATTAAAGGATTCTAAATTATTCTTCAACTATTTATTTTTATTTTTTTTCTTTCTCTATTTATTTTATCGTAATTTATTCTCCAAACCAAGTTCCATTTGAAACTTTGCAATTTTTTGGTTGTATGACTGATGATGGATATTTTAGATTACTTGGGATAATAAATCAAAAAAATTTAAAGAAAGAAAATATTTTCAGATACGAAGAATAAATAAGATTAATTATTCTGTTACTCAAAAAATTACTTGGTAATAGCAAGAAATTTTGAATTAACAAATTATCCAGTTTTTAAGTCGAAACGATTAAGATTTTAAATAATTTATGGTTGATACTGAACAACTAATGATTGATAAAAAAGTAAACATAAGCCTAATAAGGAAGCTTTCAAAAGAATCTAAATTTCAAAGTATGTAAGAATGAGTATAATGATTGTTTTTTTGGTCCATTTTATCAACTCCCAAAAAAAAATATCCACTTTTATATTATGAAATATGCCTTCTTTGTATTATAGAATTAAATTGATCCTTTAGTTTGTGTATTATTTTTAATAAAAAAAAAGGATTCAATATCCAAATATAATCAAACCTGAATAATTAATGTTATTATCCATTTAAAATCAGTTTGAGATCAGTATTCGAGATAAATATCTATATTAATAGCAATTAAAATATCATCAAAATAAGAACAGTAACTATTCTAGAGTAAATTAAATGAATATCATTTTTAGAAAAATGCTTTCATAATCTAAATTTTGATACCTTAAGTTAACTTTAAAACAATAGTTATCTAAGTTTTATAGATGTAAATAATTAATTTGATTTATTGATGTTTTTCAAAGATAATAATATTGATGACAAAGCCCTTGAAATTTAAATGAAGTATTACCAAATGGGTGTAAATATTAAAGCGAGGATACTATCTTAGCCTCCATAGCTACTTAAACAAATTTAATTTTGATAAGTTTTTACAATTTTTCCATTTCCTCTTATATTTTACTAATCGCATTCTTCATACTTGCCTCCTATATAAATAAAGTTATATAATTCATTACCAAAATTCCAACTACCTTCCCAAAATTTTTGATTGTTAAAACAATAATTAATTAAATCAGGTCTCAAAAAATCTTTAAAAGCCCAAATATATTTGAAGTTATAATTAGTTTAACAAATTTAGGGTTAATTATCAACATAAAACTCGCCTAGTTAATATGAAAAACCCTTTAGTTTTGATTATATAGTCTATATGTTTTGTGAACTTGTTGATAAACATCTAAATTCAATAAAAAAAATGATATTTCAAATCTAATAATGATTCAAATATAATTGAGATTATAGATTGATTAATCCAGCAGATGCTTCTACAGGAAAATTTTTTGAAAATGTCATAAAGTCGATCAAAATTTTCAATTTATCTTAAGAAGAAATAACAATTACCAGTAATACTTCTTNGAAGCTTTCAAAAGAATCTAAATTTCAAAGTATGTAAGAATGAGTATAATGATTGTTTTTTTGGTCCATTTTATCAACTCCCAAAAAAAAATATCCACTTTTATATTATGAAATATGCCTTCTTTGTATTATAGAATTAAATTGATCCTTTAGTTTGTGTATTATTTTTAATAAAAAAAAAGGATTCAATATCCAAATATAATCAAACCTGAATAATTAATGTTATTATCCATTTAAAATCAGTTTGAGATCAGTATTCGAGATAAATATCTATATTAATAGCAATTAAAATATCATCAAAATAAGAACAGTAACTATTCTAGAGTAAATTAAATGAATATCATTTTTAGAAAAATGCTTTCATAATCTAAATTTTGATACCTTAAGTTAACTTTAAAACAATAGTTATCTAAGTTTTATAGATGTAAATAATTAATTTGATTTATTGATGTTTTTCAAAGATAATAATATTGATGACAAAGCCCTTGAAATTTAAATGAAGTATTACCAAATGGGTGTAAATATTAAAGCGAGGATACTATCTTAGCCTCCATAGCTACTTAAACAAATTTAATTTTGATAAGTTTTTACAATTTTTCCATTTCCTCTTATATTTTACTAATCGCATTCTTCATACTTGCCTCCTATATAAATAAAGTTATATAATTCATTACCAAAATTCCAACTACCTTCCCAAAATTTTTGATTGTTAAAACAATAATTAATTAAATCAGGTCTCAAAAAATCTTTAAAAGCCCAAATATATTTGAAGTTATGCTTGAATATTTAGTTCTATCGAAATCTGAATATTTTGCTATATAATTAGTTTAACAAATTTAGGGTTAATTATCAACATAAAACTCGCCTAGTTAATATGAAAAACCCTTTAGTTTTGATTATATAGTCTATATGTTTTGTGAACTTGTTGATAAACATCTAAATTCAATAAAAAAAATGATATTTCAAATCTAATAATGATTCAAATATAATTGAGATTATAGATTGATTAATCCAGCAGATGCTTCTACAGGAAAATTTTTTGAAAATGTCATAAAGTCGATCAAAATTTTCAATTTATCTTAAGAAGAAATAACAATTACCAGTAATACTTCTTTACAGTAATATTTTTCCCTCAAATAAAACATTTTAAAGTTATATTTCACCAAATTAATTATGATAAAATTATCTATCACATTATACTTTAATTTATGAATGATAAGAAATGTATTAATTTATCTTTTAAAAATTCCTTAGTTTTAAATTTTTAAAATTCATATCAATTTTGAAAATAAGAATATTTTAAATTTAATTCATCTATAAATTTTAAACTTAAAGGCAACTTTTATAGAGCCTTAGTTGTTTAAAAATCACATTCTTCATAATGCAATCTCTAATATATTTAAAATTTTGCATTCTTAAAGCAAAAAGATTAAGCATGAAACTTGAAAAGTTTAATATAAATGCTATTAATATATCATTTCACCTATTTTAATCAAATTTTTATAATTAGCAATATAATTTGTTGACTGTTAAACGTAAAATATTAAAAATTTATTGCGATCATCAGGTTGATTTTCTCAAGCAGTAAAGTTTTTCACATAGAAAATTATTTAATTCTTAGTAAAAATTTTGTTTGTGACAATAAATTAAGATTAATCAAAAAAAAAAAACAATCTAAAAAGTATAAATATTGGATAATTCTAAATTATCATCAAAAGAAATTATTATTGAAGCTCTAGAAAAGTTATTTTTTAATTTGAAACTATTAAGATTTAAATTTAATTTGTTTCTGCTGTTTCAAAATTAATAAAATTTAAAGTAATTGAAATATCAGAAAAACTTCGAAAAAATTGTAGAATTACAAATAAGCAAGAATTAATTGTAATTTTTTTATAGAGAAATTGAAATTTTTTTTGATAAGTTAAATAGGTTAGAATTAAAGATAAAACAATGCTCAATTTATAATCAATTTCGATGATTCTAGATCTAAGATTGAGGAATTTTAAAAATTTTAATTTAGAAGATTTAGAACTTTTAAATTAATATTGCAAAATAATCAGTTTAAATAATAGTATTATATTGTCACAAGTTCTCTCTTTAAGTAAGATATTAGAATATTAAAAACTATCATATTTTTTTTCATTTGAAATAACAAAGGGTTTAGAACCTATAAATTTTATGTTGTAGATTTAAACCTAACCAAAATTTTTAATTATAGAAGTCGAGCTTAGAAGTTATTTTAAAAATAATCTTTCTCAACTAAAAATTTTTTTAAATTTGTTATCATAAATAATATAACAAAATTTGTAACAAATTCTTCTTTCTTTTCATTATATAAAAATTGTAATCAAAATCTACTTAATTGCAACAACCCCCCATAGTTATTTCTAAATCAGAATTTTTTAAATTATTCAAAATAATAATTCCTTTCTAAAATTTCTTTAAATGTAAATATTTTTATAAAACAAAATCATCTGGAATTAAAAAATTTATAATTAAATTATTTAATTACTTGTTTGAAATCAGAAAATTTTTGGATTATTTAGGCATATGATGTAATTATTGTGAATTTTTAATAGATAGGAAATCCAGCTTACCATTAGATGACTACAATTGTTAAATTAAATTAATTTTTTCTGTATAAATTAGATTAATCAGTGATGGAATTTGAATTTTTAATTGCCGAGTTTATGGGTAATTTTTTTTTGTTTATTTTAAATTCCATTTCCTTAAAAAATACTGGATATTCTCCTATTATACATTCCCATGCAAATATCTTAATCCTTTTTAATTATAACTTTTTAATAAAATACAATAATTTTATTTTTTTTCGTGACTATGCTTTTATTAAAATTGAATAGATTTATTAAAAGAAAAAGACAAAAGAATTTATATTAAAATTTATATTTAGTTTTAATTTTTCTAATAGTTTGTTTAGGTCTTTTAGTTTCATTTCTGTCGTACGATAAAATTGAAAGTATCATTTTAAAAAATAAAATTGAAAATAGTTAGAGATGTATGAATCTAAAAATTAAAAATCCCATTTAAAAATTTTCGGTAAGTAAATTAATTATAACTTGCATCAAATATTCAATTTTATTTCCCTCCCTATAATAAAATCTCAATCTAACTACTTTCTTACCTTTTTTAAATAGGCCTATTTCTTTAAATTCAATCAAGCTTTTAAAATTATCTTCCAAAAAACAATCCATAGACCTATTTTTACCCCTACATGGTCTAGATTATTTACTTTTTTTCTTTTATATTCCAATACTTGAAAGTATCTTATGTAGGACCATATTTAGAGTTTACATATTTCCCTTAATAAGTTGCTGACTTGTTAGTAAAAATTTTTTCATATTATTCAAAGTAAATATACAAATCATCATAAACTTCTATTTAATTTTCATTCTTTATTTCATATCTTATGATTGTATGAATACTTTTGAATTGTTATTATTTATGTTTAGAGAAGATACAGAATAATAAAAGTGTAAATTACATAAGTAAATAATAATAAAATATAAAAATGGGAGCAAGAGTAAGTTATGAAAGAGAAAAAAATAATTACCCCTAATCTTATAAGTAAATTGTTAAAACCTAAGTCAAAAACCTTAATCATCGTAATAAAGAAGTATAATTTAATTATAACTCTACCATACTTTTAGTGAATTAGGGAGTTTCATGTCATATTTTCTAGATAAAATCTCAAACTTTAAAAGTCTTTGTTATTAGAAGAAGTTCTATATACATCTCCTAGATGATGTGCTTTAAAAAGTCTAATACCTTTATATCAGGAAGTTTAAATAAAGAAGTTGCAATTTAATCTCTAATTGCTTTGAACAATAGAAAGATCATCTCTAAATAAATTATTCCAGTTGAAGTAAGCTGTATAATTATAAATAATGCTGAAAATTAAATTATAGTAGGAGGGTATTAAAAGATATCAATATTACAGATTGAAAATGGAATAAAAGTTCATTAAAATTTATAAATATGTAATGATTGGATAACCAATCTAAGCATTAATGAATTTGATACATATCTGGCAATCACATCAAATGAAAATTATGTTTTGTTAATGGAATAGATTACAGCAGGCAATCAGAAGATATGGATTTAAAAGTAAATGATTAAAATATTTACAAATTAATGCTATCCGATCTTCATTAACAACAACAATTTAATAATAAAACCTATAAATAAAGAATTATTTTAAGTCTATTAATATAATCTGTTAAATGGATTATTTGAATATTTAAAAGAAGTTCAATTAAAAGGAAACTCTCATAAATTTTAAGTTGCACCACTACTATTTAATGAAAAATTATAAGTTCTTGGCATCATTAATTAACATAATGTTAATATTATCAAAATAATCAATAAAAACGATTTTGAATATTAACAAACAATAATTAGTCAAAGTGAAACTATTAGAGGAAAATTCAGTCTTAACGGTCGTTATTTTGCATTATTAATACAAAAAAATAATTAACTCTTATTATTTAAACTAATGTGATAGGGAGAGAAATGATAATATATTTTATCATTATTATATATAAATTGTTTAATTTCATCAGTTTTATTTTAAAAATCAATTTCTTAAATTTTTAATCAAAGTAGTCGAATTTACTTCTTTAATTAAATTAGATTTTACTTTTTGAATTAAAATTACAAACTATTACAAACAGATAATTAGTATAAAATTTTTGTATTTAATTATTAAAATTTTACTATTTCAATTAATCAATAAATAATATAAGAGTAATTTTAAAAAAGAAATAAGGCCATTATAGATAATGGATAATATCTTATGTACCTATGATCCTAATTTTTATATCTTTATATCATTTAAGTCTATTGTCATATTATTCGACTTTAATTGATTAAAAAACTTAGCTATTTTTTTTAATTTATTTATTATTTGGCATTATCTAATTTGCATTTTCTAACTGCTGTTCTCTCTGTAAATATCAATTAATCAATTTTTATTTCAATTTTAACAAAGTATGTAGATAATCAGCAATTCATCTTTCTTAGCCTTTCGAGCTTCTATTTGTAATCTTCAACTGTAGAATTTTTTTATCAACTTAGGCAAAGATTCTTTTGGCTTTCCATATTGTAAATCCAGATACATATCAATATTTTATATAATTTTAGTTCTTAAATTGAAATAAAATATTAGTTTAAAAAAAACTTTCAAATTATATCTGCTACTTAAAGAACCATTCTGAAAAGATGGATCAGCAGCATTTATTATAGTAAAGTATAATCTTAATGCTGCATTTAACTAAATTCATTTAATAAAAAAATATATTATAAACATACATATTATTTACTTAACAAAAAAGATTGTAATTATAATAAATAATTCTTACTTCCATTTAGTCTTCAAATTTCTAATTAAATTATTCGCTAACTATTTTATTATTTAATCTCCTAATTAAGACAACCTTCTAAAGATTTTTTCATTTCCTGAATTGTATTCATATTCATACTAAGTATTACAAATATTAGAAATTTTTTTCTTTTATTCTGGCTATGGAATTATTTTAAGAAGAATGGTAAAAATACTAAATAGTTTAGTATTCCATTTCATTTAATGAGTACGATTTATAATTCTATCGAAATTTGGATAAGAATTCAATTTTAATATATAGTTATTAAAATTTGTTAAAAAGATAATTTCATGATTAAATTTTGAACATTAATATGAAAAGAAAAATGCAATAAATATGACTTTAAGTAAGTTATGTTTATTAATTAGAGTTTGTGAATTGGATGGAATTAGAAAGAATGTTAAGGTTGTTAAACTTTTTACTTTGCAAATTTTACAATAAAATCTTGAATCTAATTGAATATTTATGGTTGAAAGTATTATGGATTTGGCTTAACCAGAAAAAGAAAGTTTAGAATAATGCCCTCTGAGAAATTCTGAATAAAAATGATTCAAATTTTTCTCATTCAACACACCATATACATAATTATTATTTGAATGCTAATGCTATTTCCAAAATATTTTAATTTTCGAATTTATAAATTCTTGCTCATTTAAATTGCTTATATGTTTCAAAATAAAAAAATCACAAACTTATTTGAAATTATAAATCAACTTGCTCTACCAATGTTTACTTCAAAAATTTAGGATATTAAATGATTTTAGAACTTTTTAAAGGTCTTTTAAATATTTCGTACAATTGATTATTAATAAATTAAATTTGTTTAAGTCTATTACTTTAATAAAAATATATAAATGGCTTAATCAATAATTTTAATCCTTCTTTGCTTTATTGATTCTTGTGATACTTAATGGCAAACAAATTAAAATTATTTAAGTTCTAATTAGATATTTACTGACTAAACTGAAGATTTTGTTTTACCATTCTCAACAACTTAAGCTTAATTTATCACATGTACAACACCTGCAACAAGTTATATGACTTTAAATTCCACCAAACCTTCAGCAAATTATTTAAAAAAATAATTTTACTTTGATGGAAGCTTTATCAATTTTGATTTATTTTTTTAGGGTACATGGTCAAATGAATTTATAATTTTTACTATAGGTGATACCTTTTTATACAAATATTTGTATATTTCACCCTAAAATTATCCAATTACACAGGGATTTTGTGATAATTTAATTGTGGATGTTAAATCTATCAATTTTACACTTACAAATACAATATAAGATAAAATCTAATTCACTTCTACAGGTTAAGGAGATGCATAAGTTTCAATTAAAAATGTAATTGTTTCCAGACATATATGTTTTCCATCATGCAGTTCATGTACAGGTCCAAAATTCAATTAATGCACAAATTGTTATTACGGATCTGTTACTAATAATATATGTCCGCCTTGCTCATCTAATTAATATTATATGAAATACCAAGGATGTAAAGATATTTGTGATATATACTCTCCAATAGTCTATAAAGGATTCTGTTAAAGTTATCCAAGTAAATATTTTTCAATTTTTTAATTTTAGTTTCTAAAATTTTTTCATTTGAATTTTAATCATCTAATCCTCTCCATCCTGAGAATATGAAGTGGTCAATCATATATGACTTATTAAATATCGATGCTTCTCCAAAACCATAATAGATCAACCGATACCTGTATGGGATATTTAAGTTTAATTCAGGTATCTATAGATTTTTCAATTAATTATCTACTTATTCTTTTTCAACTTATTTAATTGGATTAAAAATTTCGATTCTACTTTTTTATGATATTCCATTAAATTGTGGAATATAATTTAAGATTAATGATGTATATTCTGGATCCATTTATAGAAATGCCTCAGGAATTCAAACACATAAATTAAAAATATTTTAAACCTAATTATATGATTCATATTTAAATTATTCTTTAAGGAAAAGTTATGATTTAATTACATACTTAAACATTCCTAAATCCCAAATTGTATTTTCTGCTATTGGAAATTATACGTAATTATTAATTTATTTATATTAGTGATGACACTGCAGGTTGGGGAATGGTTTCAATAGAATTTACTTCAGGATATTGTCCTTAATATTGCAATTTATGCGAAGTATCATTTAAATGTAAAACTTGTTAAAATGGATACTATATGTATAGAGATGGTAGCTGCATATCTAATTGCTCTTCTTCATATCAGAAATTAATTGATTTATATTGTTATGATTACGATGATGAAACACCTTGTATTTATATATTTATGTATTTAGATTCTTAATATTTGATTTAAGAATATACAAATCTAGCAACTGATCCTGATTAATATTAATAATATACATTAATATTTTAAGAAGGTTCAAACTTTTTAAAAGGATTGGATATATATTATTCATATTGGTAAGAATATAGAGTTTTTGGAGGTCCTTTTGTTTGGGCTTAAGCTAAATTTCAAAGAATTCATGAGATAATTGATCCACATCATAGTATCACTATTGGATTTTATATAATTTATGGACCATAATTTCCATCTGATGGAGGATTTATATATACAATTTAAAATAATACACCAGTTACTAAATCATCATCAGCTTATCATTCACTTTACTCTGATGGATCTAAAGATGATAAAATATATGAAAGAATAGTTCATAATACAAATAATTTAATAATTAGTTGGGAGTGTTTTGGAAAGAATAACGAGCCTGTTTATGCTTATTGTGGATTTTATAATTATTATATTGCAGTTCATTATTGTTAACCTTATTGTTTATCATGTTAAGATTAGAATAAATGTACTTTATGGAATAGTAGTTATGATTCAAAAATTGTAAGATTCTCTTAAGAAGAATGTTTAAATACTTAATATTTTGATCGAGATTCTTTTTAATGTTTGTAGTGTCTTTTACCTTGTTTAACATGTAAATCGAAAATAGATTGTTTAACTTGTGTATCAACTTATACGAAAACTAAATTAGGATGTATATGTAAAATTAATCAGTATGAAGATAAAAATCAATGCTTTAATTGCCCAAATGAATGTAATTAATGTTTAAGTTAGACTTACTGTATTGAGTGTTTAATTTCTAATAATAGAAAACTTATAAATGGATAATGCAATTGTATAGATGGATATTATTCAATAATATCGAATCCTTAATGCTAATTATGTGATTAATTTTGTAAAACTTGTTTTGGACCTACATTTAATGATTGTTTAACATGTTCAAATATTATTAATATTGAAATAATAGGAACAACATGTAGATGTCCAATAGGTTCATATTATGATGATGCTTTAAGAACATGTTCTTAATGCCATTAATCATGCTTAACTTGCTATAAAAATACAATTAATAGTTGTTTGACATGTAATCCTACTTTAAATAGAATTTTAAAAGGATTAGTATGTGAATGTGCTCCTGGTTATTATGATTTAAACAATATTTGTGCAAGTATAATTTATAATAATAATTTTAGATTGCCCAATTAATGAAGATAAAACTTTAAATTAATGTTATAAATATTGTAATAATAATTAATCAATATGGTATTCAATTATTTGTAATTCTTGTGATCCTGGATTTCAATTAATATCTGGAGAATGCTAACCTATTTGTGGAGATTTATAAATAAAAGGATATGAATAATGTGATAATAATTCAAATCTAATTGATTTATGTTATAATTGCTAATTTAAATGTCCAATTCATTGTCAAACATGTAATGAAACAACTACTTTACCTTGTCCAGATATTTGTGGAGATGGAATTATTACTGGAATTGAAGAATGTGAAGATGGAAATACAATTTAATATGATGGATGTTTTGATTGTAAATATTAATGTTAACCTGAATGTACAAAATGTATTAAAGGAGAGTGTTTTGAATGCGCAAATAGAGGATAGTACATTAGCCAACAACTACTCCATGGTTATGCAAAGATAAATGTAGAGATTCAATCAAAACTGGAGATGAATAATGTGAAGATAACAATTAAGATGATACAGATGGATGCAAAGATTGTAAATATTATTGTAGAATTGGTTGTTCCTCTTGTGATTATAACACAAAAACTTGTTTAAGTTGTGAATTACCTGGGTTTGCTCCTTATGAATATTATTGTGAAAATATTTGTGGAGATGGGATAGTTGTTATTGATCCTTATGGATTTTATTAAGAATAATGTGATGATGGAAATACAACTAATAATGATGGTTGTAGTAATAAATGTTAATATTAATGTTAATCATCTACAATATGCATAAATTGTATTGATAATAGACGTTAAATATGTGCTTAAGGATACTACCTTTCAAAATCTAAAATTTGCAATCCTCTGTGTTAAATCAATAATATATTGCCTTATAAAGGATGCTAAAATTACTAATCATATTGTTAGGTTTCCTGTCTTATTTGTGATACAAATGGTCTCGGATGCCTGATCTGATCTGTAAATCTAATTACAATTTAATTGATAATTTATGCTATTCAACCTGTGGTGATAAGATTGTAACATATGACGAATAATGTGACGATGGTAACCTTATTTATGGAGATGGATGTCATTTCTGCTAATTTACTTGTTAAGATTCATGTCTTAATTGTATTTAAGGAATTTGTTATTATTGTTAAGAGGGCTATTAATTGATATAATCTAAATGTCTTCCAATTTGCGGAGATGGTGTAAAAGCAAATGATGAATAATGTGAAATTGTGGATCAATCGCTTATCGTTTTTCGATGTCTTAATTGTAAATATGAATGTGATATAAATTGTTAAATTTGTTTATTTGGAATATGCTAAATCTGCCAAGTTGGATATTTTATGTCTTCAAATAAATAAATTTGTAATTTAGATTATTTGTCTAAGATTTCTGAAAATAACTTTAAATGTAATGACTATTGTTTATCTTGTGTAAATGGAATATGTGGCTTATGTTTTGAAGGAAGGTATTTATTTAATGATGAATGTATTTAAATGAATTTATAAAATGGAATTTATGTAGATGTTAGTAGTTTAGATTCTTGTGGAGATTTCAAAATTAATATTAATGAAGAATGTGAAGATAATAATATTAATCCATTTTTAAGTTGTCTTAATTGTAAATTTTAGTGCGATTTTTATTGTATTAATTGCTTATTCGGAAAATGTTAAGGCTGTTAATTTGGTTACATTGTTAATGATAATTTTAAATGCCAACCAGAATGTGGAGATGGTATAGTTGTTCCATTTTAAGATGAATAGTGTGATATTCAAGATGATGGGTGTTTGAATTGTAAATTTAAATGTTAGCCTTATTGTATTAAATGTGATTTACATTATTGTTTTGAATGTGAAACCGGATATCAAGTAGATTAACTTAATCTTAATTTTTGTATATTAGCATCTTTTTGTGGAGATGGAGTCATTGATTAAGAATTTGAAGATTGTGATGATTAAAATGATAAGCCTTATGATGGTTGCTTTCAATGTAAATTTTAATGTGAATCAAATTGTCAAGAATGTTAATAAGGAATATGCTAAAAAGATATTTGTTCATCTGGAACTATTTGGAGAAATAATTCATGTATATCTATAGTGATTGATAATTGTGAAATTTAGGAAGAAGGAAATTGTATATCATGTAAAACTAAATACGATTTAATTAATAATTAATGTGTTCTAACAAAAAACAATAATCTCAATACAGAAAGTTCGAATAATTATCTATGTCGTGAATCAGAATGTGCTTTTTCTAAAAGTCCTTATATGAGTTTATTATTTTTAAATTAAACATTTGCTCTGTAATTTGTTTAAGTAAATTTTGATTAGTAAGTAAGATTGAATAACAATAATTCAAATTAAAAGTAAGCATTTAATATAAGCATTCTAAATTTAGATGAATCCTATTATTCTATATCGGTTATCCCAATTTAAGAATTTTCTTTTGATTTGCAATTTGTTTAGTATGAAATAATAATTAAGTTTTTGCTTTCATTTGAAACAAAACCTATACTATAATTATAACTTAATTAAGAAATAGTTAATTCATACAATCAAAAAATTGATCAATATATTTAATCCATATCATTATAACAACCGATTATCATTTCTGAATAAGATAAATAGTCTTCATTTTAACTGCAAAAATATAACAAAGGATTGATGATTGGAACAATTTCAATTTGTTTTTTATGTTTATTTAGTTAAGGATTTATCTTTGTTGAAACTCTTAATTTTTTGCAATACTAATCTTTTTTGAGATTTATCAACGTTGAATATCCAGAAAATCTATTTATTTATTATTAGGCACAAGAAATGTTATCGATAGATAATTACTTAGAATTCCTTTACATAAATGAATATTTAGAAATTCTAACAGGAAAAGATTAAACAATTAAATCAAATGGAAAATTATAATTATTTAATATAGAAGTAGACCTTTTAACTCATATATTTCCTCAATTTTTGTAAGTTATTTCATTAGTAATTTTTATAATAACTTTTAAGAAGGTCTGGCCTTTATTATATTAATTTCAAATCTTTATAATAAATAAATTCCCATAATTTTTTTAAAGCCCAACAAATAGAGTTGCCAAAATCATAATTTTATACTTAGGTAAGATAAATAAAAACATTAAAAAATAAATTTATTGGTGTTTATCCTTTTCATTGAATTCTATAAGAACGTTTTTAATCATTAATTAATGGGATCTTTTGTTTAAAGTAATTTTATGTTATAATCATATTTAAATTAATAACATTAGAACCTTATTATAAATTCTATTTTCAACTTTGATATTATGTTCTTATATTTATTTTATATTCAAAGCATTTTATTAATGTATACCTAAAAAGAATCATGATCATAAATTAAGATTAGATTTTAACTTTATGGTCTTTAACTTTTGTAGAACAATATCATTTCATTTATTTTTGATAATACTTTAGGATTAGTTTGTATTACAATGTTTATCTCTATCAATAAATAACTTTTCTTAGTGCATCATAATTTATAAATATTTTTAATGCAACAAATTTGAAAAAATAGCATTGGTAATAAATGAAGGGTTCTTATCAATATTTACAATAACTTAATTAGTATATCTAAAATAAGGTTTTTTTGATATTTCTTCAGAAAATATTGTGAGAATAGGATTTTTTCATGTTTATTTATTGCTGTTTACACTGGCTATCACATTAATTAAACAATGTTTACCAATTTTTAATAAATTTGTACAATTAATCAGGAAAAAATGAAAAGATTATCTGAAAATTATATTTCATAATCACGATCACATTTATTATAAAACATTTTTCAATTAATATACTAATAAATACTATTTATAATATATACTGAATAATTTCAATGCATTGTAAGATTTAATATATCTCATTTTAAAAATTTTTAGTTTCAAGCCTATCTTATAAATTTTCTTAAAAATTTAAAAAAATTAGATAATTGAAGAAATTAATTAACTCAAACCAAGATTTAAGGGTTTGTTTGATAATTTTTTGAAAAAATTAATTTAATTTATTTTGAATTATCATATATATATATACAAATAAATTTATAATTGTTAATGAATTCCTTAATAAGGAGGGAAATTTAAAATTAATTTATTCTTGTTGGAGCTAATCTCATTTATTAAACTGAAAAAAATAAATAGTGTATACATTGTATGTTTTCAATTAAAGTTGAATTTATAAGAATAAGAATTGATTCATTTTATTTAAGCCTTGCTTTATTGAATTCCTTTTTTTTTATTCAATATACATAACTAAGTATTTCGAATTTGATTACTTGATAAAATTATTTATTAACTCTTAATAATAAATAATTAAAAAAAAGAGTTCTGATTGATAAAATGAATGTATAGATGATAAAATGTAATGATATGAAATTTTATAAGGAATATGAATAAACATAGTAATTTCATCACTATTACTTTTATAAGTCTTGTAAACATAAACATCAACTTATATTTTAAATTAAAAATTTTAATATCTGTATTAATAGTATTTTTAGTTGTATTTTAGATTTTAATATGAAAATTTTTTTATAGGTTGGAATTAGGAATAAATTCAAACAAGTTTAATTAAATATTATATTTGAAATAACAATAGCTAATAAATATAAAAATAATTTAAAATAAATGATTAAAGAAACAAACTCAAATAAACCAATTTAATTCCTTTAAAACATCAATAACCATGAATATTAGAATACAAATCTTGACAATATCTTGATTCTCACAAATTTAAATATAAAGTTAATTCTCCAATTCATCTGATACATTTATTATTATAAATTAATAAAAGTTTTATCATAAAATATTTATTACCTTTAAATATTCCCTAAAATATTAATAAGAATTATTAAAAATAAATTTATTAGCTGAATCATATTCTTAAATAAACTAAATTTTCATCTATCATTACTAAATCTTTGAAATCTATATTAAATTCCCCTATAAAATAATCCAATAGCAATTAATTGAGAATAAACTAACAAATCTGGATATATAAACAGAATATATTTAAATTTTATCCTCTTTTTTATTAAAAATAATTGAATCATAATTATTATTATTTAATTTAACATAATAAAATCAAATTCTGATTTACTTGAGAATTTTAATAATATTTGACGTCCTTATTAGTTTAATTTTCTTTTTCTTTTAAATTCTAAATGTGATGATATATTAATTATTTAATTCCCAAAGGTAATATTCTATTTAAGTTTCGATTATCAGAATAATATTAAACAAATGTATTTTCTAGAATATTCTATTTTATATTAATTAAAGTAAATGGTTTGATTAGCATTTAATAATCCTATTTAAATTTCTAAATATATTTTGATTTTGAATTTATAATCTAATTATCNCCTTTTTTTTTATTCAATATACATAACTAAGTATTTCGAATTTGATTACTTGATAAAATTATTTATTAACTCTTAATAATAAATAATTAAAAAAAAGAGTTCTGATTGATAAAATGAATGTATAGATGATAAAATGTAATGATATGAAATTTTATAAGGAATATGAATAAACATAGTAATTTCATCACTATTACTTTTATAAGTCTTGTAAACATAAACATCAACTTATATTTTAAATTAAAAATTTTAATATCTGTATTAATAGTATTTTTAGTTGTATTTTAGATTTTAATATGAAAATTTTTTTATAGGTTGGAATTAGGAATAAATTCAAACAAGTTTAATTAAATATTATATTTGAAATAACAATAGCTAATAAATATAAAAATAATTTAAAATAAATGATTAAAGAAACAAACTCAAATAAACCAATTTAATTCCTTTAAAACATCAATAACCATGAATATTAGAATACAAATCTTGACAATATCTTGATTCTCACAAATTTAAATATAAAGTTAATTCTCCAATTCATCTGATACATTTATTATTATAAATTAATAAAAGTTTTATCATAAAATATTTATTACCTTTAAATATTCCCTAAAATATTAATAAGAATTATTAAAAATAAATTTATTAGCTGAATCATATTCTTAAATAAACTAAATTTTCATCTATCATTACTAAATCTTTGAAATCTATATTAAATTCCCCTATAAAATAATCCAATAGCAATTAATTGAGAATAAACTAACAAATCTGGATATATAAACAGAATATATTTAAATTTTATCCTCTTTTTTATTAAAAATAATTGAATCATAATTATTATTATTTAATTTAACATAATAAAATCAAATTCTGATTTACTTGAGAATTTTAATAATATTTGACGTCCTTATTAGTTTAATTTTCTTTTTCTTTTAAATTCTAAATGTGATGATATATTAATTATTTAATTCCCAAAGGTAATATTCTATTTAAGTTTCGATTATCAGAATAATATTAAACAAATGTATTTTCTAGAATATTCTATTTTATATTAATTAAAGTAAATGGTTTGATTAGCATTTAATAATCCTATTTAAATTTCTAAATATATTTTGATTTTGAATTTATAATCTAATTATCAATAATTATTAATTTCCTTCTATTTAAGGTAATACTAATGATAATATGTAAATAGGATAATTCTATGATTTCATATAATGGTGAATATTTATAATATCACAATATCTGATTCAATAATAAAATCATTGAAAAACTGAAATTTTATCTTAAATAAATATTAAAGAAATTATTTTTCATTTAATTCAATTAGAAGAAGCCATTTATTTATAGAAGTGTTTGATAAAAAATCTAAATCATTTAATTATATTTATAGGATATAATTTTTATTGATAAGAGTCTTTTTAAAAAGAATATGAAAAGAAAAATGCTACAAACTTAAAAGAAAAAAATATTAATAGAATGATTATCCACTAAAAGATTCAATTATTGATTAACAATACTCATTTTAGAAATCAATTATTTTATATCTGGTTGTATTATTTCGTTTAACCACTATTTCTAGTTTAAAGTTAATCAAACCATATCAAGTTGAAATTTATTTCTTATTTTTCAAATAAAAATATTAATTATCTTATAATTTTATTATTCAATGACCACAAACTAATCTTAAAAGTATCTCTGCTATAAATATTCCTCTTCTAATGTTTCTATCACTATTTTGGTTTCTTTGATTTCTTTGAGCGGGTGTATTAGAATTGGGTATATAGTATTATGGTTGTGGTCTCCCATTATAATATGCTTATTAATATTAAAGTCCATATCCTATTTATTGTATTGCATTTGATTTTTAATTTTTATCCTTTTATTGATAATTAATTATTTCAGAGGCATTTTCAATAGGAAATTCTGGAAATTCTGCTAAATTTATTTCTTTTTAATCAAAATATTCCATATTTTCTTCAAGTTAATAGTTTTGATAAAGTATATTATATAATGAGGGAAGCTAAATATGTAATTTTATTAATTACGTGAGTCAATATATATTATTTTGGAAGCTTCTGAACTATGAAACTTAGGGTTTCAATTGCTCTTTAGTTAAAAATACCACTACAACCAGAAAAAGTATAACCCATAAACATGTATTCAAACTTGATTCCTTTCTCTATTCCAAAAATTTCTTATTTTCCTGAGTATGTGATAAAACCAAGTTAATTAATTTGAATCTCGTCGCAATAGCCAAAAATAACTTATAGATAATCATCTATTATTAAATGGGAAAAGAATACTTGAGGGTATGTTAAATTCACATAGAAAGGTGTACTTTTGATTCTAAGCTGTATCGGTGAATATTATCCTTCTTCCATTTACTTAATTTTAGTAAATAATTCCAATTCCGCAAATTCGATCATTAAGTAGATAAATTTTAAACCTGGTTATTTTAAAGTTACCATTCATCATCTTAAGTTTATCATCGAATCTTTTTGAACTATAACAACCAACTCCAATAGATATTTAGGAAGGAACTTTTTGTGACATTTTTATTAATAATGTTCTATATTTTGTTACTATCATAAATATATCAATTTATATTCTATAAACGCTTATTCAAATAATACAAAATTATGGATGATAATAAATACTCTAGAAAGATTGTAGATCAAAAAAACAAAATATTGATAATAAAAAATATTGACAATAGCTAAAATTACCTTAGAAAATAAATTTAAAATAAAAAATTAGATTTATCAAAATATAGAATTATTAGATCAAAAATTTATATTTTAATTTGAATTAAAGAACTTTGACTTAAAAAGTATTAAAAATCACATGGTGTTGTATTTTCTAACCATGGCGTTGAATTTGGTATATCTTATTGTGTGAATAAAAAATTTTGGAAAAAATAAATTTTTCATTCCTATTCTTCAAAAAAGTTACATCCTTGTTTATCAAATTATGATCTTGCTATTTGATTATTCTAAATCCAATTCTTCACAATCTTAATCAATTAATCTAGTCATAGAATTATTTTTGATAATGAACAATTCTTCAATTTATTTTACATAAGATAAGCATTCCTTACAGAAGAGCCTCTAAATTTTTGATAATTTGAGATCAAGTATTACAGTAACAATTGGCAAATTGTGTTATTGAGCATATTGTAGTTATATATCTGATTTTAAATCATCTCTAATTGATACATGAACTTAATAAAATAATAGAAGATTATTTATTTTCTTTATAAATACCAAAACTTTCGAGCTAACTTTTGGTTATGGCTCTATTAAATACATCCCATCTAAACCTTTACTGTAGTTAGATGAGATAAGCTAATACAGGGATACTTATGAGACATATATTTACATATCCTATGACATTTCTTTATTTGTATAAAAAAATCTCCTTTTGCTTATTGAATTGATTAGTCGTTGAATATGTAATCCAAATGGATAGGCGCCAAAGTTTAAGAATATAGTTTGTGGTTTTGCTCAAAATTATTATTTGATATCATGTATGCGGAGGATTCATTAGAACAGTACACATGATTGTAATCTGTGTGATCTAAATTATTTTGTCATAATGTCTGAGACAGCAAATTTGATCATCCAATTTTATTGAAAATCGTTACAAATGTTTTATTGCTCTCAGATAATTACCCTTCACTTCTTTTTATCAATTAAGCTTCCAAAGACCAAAGAAGATCATGTAATGTTTCATCTAGATTATCTGATTTATTAATTTTGACATCTTTTTATTGAATTATCAGAGTTCTAATCTCAGCGATCGAAGTTAAACTCTTGTACCTAGCAGAGTCTAAAATTTCTTCAGTTTCTATTCATTACAAACAAATTCATTATGGTCAGATTTACATCATAAGACATATTATATGAAGTACAAATAATAGTACATAAGTGAAACTTAAGAATACTGGGATGGTTTTAATTTATTATTAATTCAAATACAAAAACATGATTCATAGCTCTTCTCCTTGAAATTTTGCTCATAATAAGAACTTCAATCTAATTAGTTTTAAAATCTCAAAAGTTACTATCCCATAATCTTTATATTCTCTTGAATAAAGCGATATTGTACAAATAGAAAAGAAATAATTGATTTTTTTCTGGATAGGATTAGAAGAATGGCTAATAATTGCACTAGTCTTTAAGGATTCTTAATATTTGATATAGTAGTTGGAGGAACAGGATCTGGGTTTGGATCATTATTGCTATAAGATTATCAGTTGATTATTGAAAAAGGCAAAATTAGGGCTTACAATTTATCCATCTCCATAGATATCAACAGTTGCTGTAGAGCCATACAATTCAATTTTATGCAATTCTTTGTTAGAGCATACAGATGTTTGTGTTATATTAGATAATAAAGCAATCTATGATATATGTAGTACCAACATAGAACAATTTTTTAAAATCGATTGCTTAAGTTGTTTCATCTTTAACAGCATTTTTAAGATTTGATAGTGCTTTGAATGTGAAAATTATAGAATTTTAAACAAATTTAGTTCCATATCCTAGAATTATTCTTATGCACCTATCTTTTCTGTTATTTTGCATGATTTCTAATTAATTGGTTAGAGAAGAAAAAATACAAAAATATTGGATCGTATTCAGAACCTTTAATAAATGAGTTGTTATTAAATTTAATGTTGCTATTCACAAATTAATGATAAGCTAACCTTCTAAATACTTAATAATCTAGCATAGCACACTAATTTATTTTTAAATGGATATTAACAACCTACCTATTGTAGTATGAATAGGAATTATAACTAATAACCTTACTGGTTTTCAGTCTTAAATTCTATCTTTAACTCTATTTAACCATGTGCTAAAAAAACTAATAATTTTTTAATATATATAGATGTTAATAGATTATTGATTGATCAAAATAATGTTTAAAGCAATCCTGGTTATGTTATGAATAGAGGCCAAATTAAAAATTTTTTTAAAATAGCATCCGTATTTAATTATATAAAATATATTATTAAGTATTAATCTAATTTAATTTTTAAAACACATATAGAGCTTATTTCATTTAATGTCTCTACTTTATTAAAAGTAAGACTTATTATCAATAGTAAATTTTAATCAAGGATCTTCAAGCAAGAATCATATCCCATAGTTAGATTTATTCAACTCTATTGTTTGGCTTTAAATTATTGTCTTTTAAAATATTATTAAATGTTACTTATTGGCTAAAAATGATGCAATTATAAAACTTGAAAAATATTGAATAAAAATCTGAATTAAATGAATATAGTATTTTTAACAATTCAAGTATGCTACTCTTGTCTTAACATCCAATAACAATTATTGTATGTTAAAAAATATTCAAGGGTGAGAAGTATACTTAAAAGATAATTACACTATCATCATTTAATTTAGAATTTTATTGTTATGTTTTATTATGAAAGCAACTAATAGAGTTAAAATCATAACCGATCAAATTGAGTAATAGAAGAGAAAAATCATTCTTATCAAATAGTATTTTTATGACCATTTAATTTTGTTTATTATTATCCTATCTTAAAATGTATTAAATGAATAGAATTATTATGGCTATCAGATGGTAATGCCGTACCTTAGAGAGAGAAACATTCTAAGTTAATACAAATACTAGGACCATCTTAATGAGATTTTTATGATAATATCTTAACATCCTTTAATCTGAAAGACTTATCACTCCTACTATGTTAAGGAGAGATTCATTTAAAGTAAACAGTATTTTCCAGATTATTTAATTTGACTTTTTATTATCATGCCTTAAATTCGTTTAAATAAATACACTTATCACAAGATGCACATTGAAAAAATAAAATCACTATTACCTTTTAATTATTTTAATGAATGGGATTTCTAATTTTTCCATTTTATTTTAAAAATCATAGTTCGATTCAAGGTGAGTTCATAAATGACTTCCAATTAATGAAGTATTCTTGATCCTGATGTTTACAATTATTTATATTCTTCAAATGACCCTTCATTCCAACTAAGAAATG
Source organism: Paramecium sonneborni (assembly GCA_905182985.1). Lineage (NCBI taxonomy): Eukaryota > Ciliophora > Oligohymenophorea > Peniculida > Parameciidae > Paramecium > Paramecium sonneborni. The sequence goes on along the minus strand of CAJJDN010000037.1, from coordinate 28,262 downwards.
AAGCAAATTAAATCCGCATTAAATTTATTTTTAATCATAAATTAAGTGGTGAACTAAGAATTTCAATAATATAAGTCTTTTCTTATTCTCATGAATATTTTTAATTAAAACTTTGTGAATTTTTCTGTAAGCTTTTATGGTATAGTCTTTTTTATTCAAATTAAGTTAATTAATGTTTTAACTAATATTTGGAAGAGACTTAATATTGTTTTTACCATCATTTATTTGATTTCTTTTTCTGATTATTTTTTTATAGTTTTGAGTCTCATGTAAATAAAGAAAGCCTCGAAATTAACTTTTAATCTGCTTTTTTTGAATTTCAGATCTGTCTATGCTTAATGCTTTATTGAACTCGATATTCATCATCTCCATCATACCTCTTTTAAAGAATTTAGAAATCTTCTCTTTTTGAAACATCTCAGTAATTACCATGTAGAATTGATCATAAGTATCAATTAAGAAAGCGAAAATCTAATTAAGATCTCTTTCCTATTCCATTTCCTTATCTTGAAAAGCAATTAAAATAATTATTGAATTTCTATTACTTTTTTATGTCTTATATTATGAATATAAAGAAAATCTTAGACAAGACTTTGTTTAGATTTAGATTTGGTTGATACTGAGAAGAAGTTGAGCATAGTAAAATAAAATCAAAATACAATTGATTTTTCTTTAGAAATATAGAATAATTAATAAATACTTACTTTATTTTAAATAGATTAAAGATAAAAGTATACTATAAGTGGATAAAATTGAGTTATTAACTTATTTAAGATGAGAATATTTTCCTATTGATCAGCTTAATTGTTTTGTTACATGAAAATATTGCTTACATCCCTTTAACTGATTCTCTTTATGTTCTTTATCATTGCTTTTTAAAAACTATTTTTAAGAAAGGATTCAAGCTACAAAATTATATTTCATTTATTAAAGATGGAACTTCATAAGCTAAAATTAAATTCTATTAAGCCTATTGAACAATAAAATGCAGTAACATAAGCTACTACTTTAGATATAAATAGTTGTCAAGAAAGAAAATTAAATTGTAGATTACAATAAAAAAGGATTACAGCTGTAGCAATTCCTTTCCAAATGAAACTGATTGTGTAGCTTTAAAATAATTTTTTAGTGACTGCATATCCATACTACATCTAAGGATAAACAATCTAAAATATTTATTGGCTATAATTGAACACAAGTTAGAATGCTGAACTCAGAAATTACATTTATTTAGACAATTTAATATTAAATGGAATTCCTTTATTTTCTATTTATCAATCGAAAGACATAAAGACCTTCAGTTTTTCATAATTACCATATCTTGTGGCTAATCTCTTCTTTTGCTGAATTTCTTATGGCTTTGTCTTTTAAATTTTGTAAACCTTCTTTTTTTCTCTTAAGATCAAATAAAAGGGCGCATTATTATAAGAATAATGATAAATATCTTGATTACCACATTTTTAAGATTTTTATATTCACAAAAATAAATAATTCAAGTTATTACTATATAAAAATTCTTAAAATGATCACTAAACTCAACCCATTATAAATTTTTTTTGACCTATACCTAAAATCTTTCCCCATTTTAAATATCTATTATAAATTAAATAAGTAAATTTTTATAAATGATACTTCAAATTCTTTTTCTCAAATTATTATTTTATTTTCTTACTTCATAAACTTATGCTATATTAAATTATAAAAATTATTAGTGCCTTATTTCTATCCTTTTTATCAATATATATTAGTTAACAGATAAATTTCATTATATACTTATGATTTTCCCATTTAAAGGTTTGATTTTGATTTCTTTATTTTTGTGGAAACAATTTATTGAGTATGAACCTATTAAATCAAAATATTTCTGATCTTGTCATTAAACATAAAGCTTACTAATTTAAGCTTAAAGAAACAATTTACTTCATAATATATTTTAATTTTTATATAAAAGCTGATAAATATTTTTAAATCATTTGATTTTATAAAAAATAAATTGCTAATAAGCAATTTATTTGATAAGGAAAAAATTTGGTAGAATCATATAGATTTGCTAGAAATTAATTTCCTAATGAAAGATAAATATAGTTTATTTCATTCATCATACAGCTACTCATCTATTTTGACATTCTAATCTTCAAGTATCTATTTATTGATGCGCATAAAGATTATTAAAATAAATACATGGTGCAAATATAATCATTGATTTTTGTAAACTATTCACAAAGTTCTCTCATTATTATATATTATATTTTAGATAACATAAGCAAGGAGCATAATCTAATACAATATTTAATAGTTTATCAATTATTTTCTTCAAGATTAAGCAGCATTTCTTAATTTTAAATAATTTCTTTAACAAATATGAAAGTTATAATATTAGTTAATTATATTATTTATGTTTCTTATATATTTAAATAATTAAATAGTCACTAATTTGTTTTCAAGGCAGCAAAAATTTGATAAGGTAGAATGTATCATTGGAATAAAACCCTATGATTAATTCGACTCTATTCTAAAAAGAGAATGTAATATTTCAAGTCAATACAAACATATAACTTTAATTATTTTAATTGTAACTTATTAAATTTATAGCAAAATCAAATAAATATAATATTTTTCTCTTTCACTAAAGTTTCAATTTTCTTGACTCCCTTGATTGTTTTATCTTCGTCCTAAGCTAAAATAGCTAATAAATAATCATCAATTTCAATTTATGACACTTCTTCCACAAAGGATTCTGATAAAGATTTCATATCGTTCAATATCAATTTATTCCCACAACCTAATTTCTTTGATGATATTTTTTATTAAAATGAATTTTCGTTACCCTCATATTATCCACAAAATAATAAACCATCTGAGCTCCTCCAAATTTCTCCACAATAAGAACATTATTTTAAAGAATAACAAGATTCACTTTATTTCATTTTACTCAATGCTTTATCCATAAGACGCTAAATATGACTTAATAAAACTAGTCTAAATTGAAAGTCTATTATAATTTCAAAATCTTTATCTTAAGTTTCATATATTTCTTTAAAATAATTTATATTCTTTTTTTTAAACTCTTAAAATTAATTATTAACTTTCTCTTTGATACTTTAAATTATTTCATGTATGATCTCTGACATGTTTGGTTGAGTGTTTGGAATTTAATTAATAAATTCTTCATAATTTCTTTATATTTACCTAAATTAACATATAAACGAATCTTATGCTCCGAAAAATAAGAAATCGATTTATTCATTGTAATCAAGATGAATAAAATTACTAAATAATTCTGTTTAACTTAATTAAAATCTTCTTCCTTATTTTGAATTAGTATTTCTACTATCAATTTGTCGACAAAGTTCATCTCCTGATGTATTCTGACATTTAAATATCACTGATTCTACTTTTAATTTCTTTAGATGTCTAATGATGTTTTCTCTAATTTAATGTTGGTTTTCACATTAATCAAAAAAAGTAATAACAACTGTAATAATGTCTTTATATCTTTTGAATATTTTAACAACCCTTTACAATTCAGATAACAAAAAATCCAATCTTTCTAATCTTAATACAACAAGTAGTTAATTTATAGGATTATCAATTAGAGATTTTAGGATTCCGATGGAATTATTTAGTTTTGAAGAGGAAGCCTCAAATCCAGGTGTATCTAACAATTGAAATCCTTTCCCATAAGCGCTTAGACTTATCATTGGTTCTTTAGTATCTTGAGATCCCCCACTATAAGTTTGTAAATGTTTATTACAAATTTTGTTGAGTAAAGTTGTCTTACCACATCCTACAGTTCCAACCATAACTACTCTAGAAATCATATTAATTTTATTATACTATTTTCAGGAAAGAATCCAAATTTAAAACTTAATAATTCTATTAACAATAACGTAAAAGAATTATATACAAATAATATTTTAATTAAAAATAACTATAGCAATAATTTCTTTACAAATTTTATTATTTTGATACTTTGAGATATTAAACTTTTCAAATTCTTAATCGTATTTTTTTAAAGGGCCTTTTTTAAATTCTAATTTTCCATTCTTAGAAAGTTTTATTTATTTCAGAAGTTTAGAGAATTCAATTATTTTATTCTAATTTTTTGTTTCATTTTTCGAAATATGATTTACATTTTAATAATTGAGTTTTGATTATTTTTCTTAATTTAATTATCTAATTATAAGGGTTGGTGAAAGAAATCTAATAATATTCTGAGAAAATAAAATATCGAATATAAGCCAATTAACTATTCATTTTATATTAATTGTAATAGCATTGATAAAAAAAATTTTTAATATTTTCCAAATATTAGAATAACTTTTATTTTTTAGATTCTTTATTTAGATTATTTTATTGTTGTCAATTATA
>CAJJDN010000037.1:4456-18799 GCA_905182985.1 Paramecium sonneborni | reverse complement strand
TACTTGATGCCTACTCCTTGATTTACTTTTCATAGACAATTATTGATAACTATTTAGAAGTGCATGAGCCTTCTTTTGAATGGTTATTGTTAATTTTTATGTTTCATTTTTCTTATTGTATTCCTACCAACTAAAATAATCATATGTATTAGAAAAAAATATAAAAAATGAGCAAGGATTCAATTAGTGAATTTTATTCGAGAGTAACACAAAAAATTTGAAATATCAATGCAAGATTATTAAAAAGTAATTTTGAGAATTTTTTTTTGTAGCAAGCAAATTAATTCAATCTACAAAACAATTTATTTTGAAGATATGACAAGTAAACATTCGAATATGATCGATAATTTTCTTTAGTAAGCCTAATCAGTATTATTTTACTCTTAATTCACATTTAAAAGTAATCTTGTTATGCATTAACTCAAAAAGATGGTTGATTCATACTAAAGATTAAAAATGTTCTAATATCTAAATTATATTATATTTAACAATCAAATTTAAGCATTATTGACAACATATCTTTTTTAATTTTTTTATAATTAAAAAAAAAATAATATAAAAAAAGCCTTTCTAATCACAAAATTTCTCAGATTTTTGAAACTCCAATTCTCAATCTTGGTACATTTTTTCAATGTGGTTATAGGATGGTTCTTTAAAAATTTCCTTTAGGTGGTATGATTTTGCTATATTTTTTGTTACCATATTTATTTTTATTTCTTAAATTATCAACAAAAAGATTTATAATTCACTAATTTTCTGAACTTTTTACGCAATACTAAAGTTCATTTATTTAAGATTAGTGAATGAATGTAAAATGATATACTACTAAATGATAAAGTTTTCTTTATAGTTCCTGGCTAAGAAAATTCTTGACTTGTCAAGATTTAAGATTATTTAATTGATGAAATAGTTTTTAGTTACAATCTAAGGTTAAGTGAAAATTTTATTAATAAAGATTACTGATATTCCTCTAGTCTTAACTAATGATGTTATAGCGCATATAAAAATTAAGTATATAATTTATTAATCCATGATATATTTTAACCCTTTTGTAGTTTACTTTGATCAACAACTGTAAAATAAGTAATTGGATATTTAACATAACTATTATTCTAAACACATTCATAACGGCAATAGATAATAATAAGATCATAATTAATAATAAAGGGATCCTTTGGAGAGCACCTGGTCATCTAAAGGATAAATCTATTCAAAGAAGGTATTAAGATCAAAAAAGATGTTTTAAAGAGTATATTTATGTGGCTCGAAGAATTTGCAAACACATTTGATTGGGGCTCTCCATATCCTTAATATTTTATTACGATTTACAAATAATTAGAACTTTAAATATAATTTAGATTGATTCTATAATATCATCTTTTTTATTGTCTATCAAGATAAATAGAGAACTTTTCAAAGCAATTTTGTTAGCAGGTCTTGGATTGGTATGTAAAATTTCTTTTATTTATCTTGCTATAGATTATGCTAAATTGGAAGGGGTTAGCTTTGCAACAAAATATCCTTAATATAAAGCTAGCTTATCTGTAAAGATGATTACTCTAATTAGTAGTTTAAGCTATTTATTTAAAATACAAGATTTTCTTAGAAGCATGCTATAAGGTAATTTAACAAAAAGTGGGAAAAGTCTTCAATAATAATAGATAAAGAACAATGGTTGTATTTATAATCTCAACAAAACCTGATTATTAAATATAAATTATTCAATAAATTAAAGGATAGTCTTTAATTTAAATTAAAATTAGTAATAAGGGCATCTGATCCATAGATACATATAAATAAATGATAGAGTTTATAACAAATTGAGGACATCAAGTTATAAGCGTGAATTTCAATTTGCTGTCTAATCCTTAAAAATGAATTGCTCTAGGATTCTCACAATAATATTGATCATTTAAAATCTCAATTCGGCTATCAAATATTAATGACAACAGCCTTGAAAAATTTTTTCTACCAAAAAACTCTTTTATTATTCTATTCCATTAAAATTGGATGCTATGGCTTTTTCTTGGAACATTTAACTTCCTTGAATAATAATTAATATCTAACATTCTATATCTTCTGGTGGATCAAATATTATTGCAAAAAAGAGGAAGTCTGTCTTCAATATTTGGAAAATAGATGAGAAAGGAGTCACGTTATGAAGATGGATATATAAGATGTTAGGGTGTTTAAGATAAAAATATTTTTTTTTTAAAATATATTTCTAAAATTTATTTGCAGTTTTAACAATTATTCATGCTTTTTCTAATGCTTTTTTAAGAAATTATTGCTTATTAAAAATATCTGAATGCTTCTCATGAAGGTTTTTAAATTCATCTACTTAGAATAGCATTTTTTTCTTTTCAGCTAATGCAGTAAATCTAAATAGATTAAAAATGATCGAAAACTAAGTTGAAAATAGTTTTAAAACAGCAAAGCATTTCGATTAATGAGGAGACATAAGTTTTTAAAGTTATTGGTTAGAAAATTTAGTACATGAATATTAGTTAGAAGATTTAACAAAAATTTGCTTTTTAAGATATATTTCTATTGATAAACAATGCTTAGAAATATTTTCATTTGAATAGAAGGCCTTAATATTGAGAGGCATCTATTATAATTTATAGCTTTTATCACACAAATGTAATTTAATTAATTCAATCTTACCACCAGATTTTATTGAAAGAAATCTTCAAGTAAACATTTGAATATTGTGAAAGTTATTCAAACTAATCCTAAATGCACCTATGAAGATAAGTAAAGTATTTTGGCTATTTTAGAAATTCAACTGAGAGCGATGGAATAGTATTTAGAAGCCAATAAAATACATAAGGCCAAAGAAGTTGATTAAAATGTAAAATTTTTTTTTTATAGAAATAGGGTAGTTTGTTGAATTATAATGAATGGAAGAATTATGTGATCTAATTAAAGATAAATACTACTAAATTTTAAAATTATAATTTGATAATTCAAATTAATCCTATAAATACTTTTATATTCGGTACATTAAGGTAAATAAAAATTTTTAAACAAATTTATATTTGATTTATAGATCAAGAAAAAATAATTTAAATTTGTAACTAATACTAATTTTAATGACATCAATAGATTTTAATTAAAACAAATTATATTTAAAAGAATATTTCTTAAATTGGAAGAGTCTTATTTTTTATAAGGTAAATCTATTTTCTTGTTTTGGTGAGAATTACTTTTGAGTCTGCTGACTTTTAGAAGTGAAAGATTAGTATAAATCCTACTATAATAAGATTTTGAGTATCTTTAAATATTCCATTTCTATTTTTTTAGTTTTTTTTAAATCATAGTTTTTATTTTGAATGTTAACTAAACTTATTTGCTTAAATTATATCAATTAATAATAAATAAAGACCTAAGAATATTTATTCGGACAAATAAATAATATTAAATAATTAAAAAAAAAAAGTTGGTAAAATAGATCAATTTTGCCAACTTTTTTTATAATAATATAAAATAAGATTCATTTTACATAAAATTTCTAATAACAATTAATTACTTATATCTAATTGATATCCATATTGACATTTATGGCATATTCCTTAAACACAAATATTACAATTAGATGAACTTAATTTTAAAAAATTTTGACATTCTTCATTATCATATTATTAATCTAATTCACAAATTTCATAACTAATTAGGATACAAACCTCCACAAATAGGTTAATATTAATTATTAATATATTAAAAACCATTTTAACATTGATATTATCAATCTTGATTACAATTAGATGTTTGATCTTAGTAAAATATTGTCTTCAAAAAATTAGTTAATAACCCAATAGATTGAGTTGTACTTAATGGATGTTTGGAAAGAGTTACTCTCTATTTTTTAAAAGGTGTACTCGGCTTTAAAATTTAGTCAGAATTAAGGAGGATCTGAAATTGTTTATTTTAACCTGGATTAGTTAATTTATTGATCTAATAAATTTCTACTTTGACTTTATGGTAAAAGTTCATATGTTAGCTAAAAAATCTGAAAATTATTCAATTAAAGTAGATTTTTCTTAAACAAAAAACTACAATATGATAAAATTAATTTAATTTATAAAATCTATTACCCAGAATTCTTTTAATGATTTTGTTTTTAACTTATACATTCGTTAAATTCTTATTGTTTTAATTCAAATTTCTTTTAGGATTATATAACCATAATTGATAATTCTTAGGGTTTAATTGAAAGTTGTTTTTCATCTAATTATGAATCATTGTTGCTAATTGATTAATTAATTATTGTTTAAGTTGTGAAATCATGCTTTTTAAACATTAAATCATAGTTATTATTTTCTAATTTTACACAAATAAGTTTTTCTGCTTGAGATTGATTCGAATCAATTTATTTTTAAAACATTTATTTTAGTTTTTTACAAGGTTTTCAGATTAAAGTCGCTTTGATAAAAGTTAATATATTATTTTATTTATATTTTCATTATTTTATTAAAGATCTTGTTAATTATATAAATAAATAACTATTAAATAGTTTTCATTTGATTTTAAATGGCTTAGTATATCAGCAATATCATTTAGTTAAGATGCTGATAAATTATCCCAGTTTTTATTCATTTTTGAATACTGAAGCTAAGCTTTTGAAATAATTTCTTAAAGGCATACATTAAGTTTTTTATTCATTTGATTAATTTATTCTATTTAATTTGATTTTATCTATTCAAAAGTTTAAAAAAATTTTTTCCCCTTATTTTTTAGATTTTCAATATTTTAATTAATTCTCTATTGTCTCTTAGATACTAAATTTTCCAATTCTTTCCTAGCATATTTAATGGAATTAAATCTAATATTATGATCATCTAAACAAAGTAGATGAACAATTCTTTATTAAACCTATTTTTCAGAGTTTAAGTCAATCATAATTATTTCTTTTTAATGAGTTTCGCAAACTAATTGCATAAAAGGAGTACGCTTCTATTAAAATAAAAATTTACTGATAAATCATTAGATGTTTCTTCAAATTATTATTATTATTATACAATTGTCAATTATTTTTTAGCTTTTATAAAAGCAGTTAATAAATTAAGAAGCTCCTCATTTTGATTAATTTTTCTTAATTATTCAATTAAAACAAATATTTCAGACGACAATTATTCATTCAAATAATTATTTAAACATGGCTTATTATTATAATTGACAGCTTCAATTATATGCCTAAATTTCATTTCTTTACTGATTAAACGGAAATACCTTCATTAATTTGAGAAATTTTTGATTAAATTTGTTCTATCTCTTTTTCTTAATCTTGTTGGAATTATATCAATTTTTATTAAATTTGATTAAATGTTTTAATATTGTTTTTAATTATATAATTTACCTCTTCTTTCATCGATTCTTTTATTTTATTAATATTTGTCACAACAGTGGTAATTAAAAAATATGAAGCTTTTGACTCAGCTATACAGGATAAACACATTCCTTATTACTAATATTCCTTTGATTTATTTAAAATTACAATTTTATTTTTATGTTATTAACATTTATCGAGGATTCACTCATATAATTGATATTTAAAAAAAAATTTTCATTATTACTATTTGGCAATTGTTGTTGAAAATAAATATTTTTTGTGAACTTTTGAAATCAATTCAGAAGAAACTAGTAAAATAATTAGTATTGATATGTTTTATTTCTACCTCATAAATTTAGTAATTAAATTTTCAAATTTAATTTTTTTGAGATTTGTCTCTCTCTAATAAAACTTTCAGCTTACTAGAAGTAAGGGTTTCTCTAAAAGGGATTATGTGGTTAGGGTAGGGATCTTTTTATTTATTAATTTGTTTATTGTCTAATATTTCATAATCAATCTGGACATTGAGATTTGCTAGATTTTTATAGCCAAATGTTACAATTTATTTAAAAGTATGTAGCAATAAGTACAAAGCTAAATTAATAATGATATCAATTCTTAAGGAAAATAGAAAGTGGAAATTTATATATAAGAATTAAATATTAATTTGTCAAAATTTATGGTTAATTAAGTGATGATGGAGAATATTTGATTTCTTAAAATTCTAATTAGTAAAAACTACAAATTAGATACATTATCGAATTGCTTCCTACTTTATATTAAATATCAAAAATTCTCTATATTTTTTAATTAATCTACTTAGATTCATTTAATCTATTTTATTCATAAAAAGTTAATAAAAAGCTATAGAATATATTTATATTCTAAAAATTAAATATTTATTTTATTTTGTTGAGATTTCAATCTTTATGCTAGTAGATAAGCAGAATTATCCTTAAAAACAATTCCAATATTCCATTATTTGTTAAATTGCAATGAAATCAAGATAAAATTGGTTTTGTTAATAATGTATAGCTTTAGATTAATCAAATTCAATAATTTTGATTTCGGAAGAATCATTAATTAGAGTTTTTTAATTCAATAAAATCTCACTTAAATAGATTTAACTCCTTAAAAATCATAGAGCAAACATAAAAACTTTAAGATTTTTTAATAAAAAAGAAAGAAAGTTTTTTTCAGGTTCAGAAGATTCTTCAATTATAATATGGCCATAATAGTTGAATTCATAAGTTAAATTTATTTAAAAATTAAAAGGACATATAGAAGGCATTACTTGTATGATAATAAATGGTGATAACAATTTAATAATCTCTGGTGGTGGAGATTCATGTATCAAATTTTGGACTATATTATCACCAAATGATACAGAATTAGATAGAAATATCAAACATCTTTAGTGGTCCTGTTAATAAACTATAAGCGATATAAATAATAGAATTTTAAGTTTATCCATTAATAATTTAGGAAATTAAGTAATCTCTTGTTGTTCTCAGAATTAAATTTTAGTTATCGAATATTCAACTTTTTCATCGATATGGATGGTTAAATAGAAAATTAAAGTAGATATTTGGGGCCGTTTTATTTCATTTCTTGATAATAATTTCTTTGTATTCTTTCCATATGATGGAAAATATTTATACCAATATAGAACTAACTCTATTAATAATTACTTCAAAATATCCAGTATATTAATTTCATGCGGAGAATAATTTTCTGAATTACCTCCCATTTATTTATCTGATTAAAAATTACTAATTATTTGGGGTTTTTTTTCATTAAACTTTTTTAGAATTACATAGAACAAAAAATAATCTTGTAAAAGAAAGGAAACTTTTGAGTTTCAGAAGGAACATAAAATAGAATTCAAATAAAATTGTCTGAAAGCTATTATAAGCTAAAATGGATAATATTTGATTTCATGGAATTAAAATTAATCATGGATTTAAATATGTCAATTTTAAGAAATATGATTGATTATTATAATTTAAACAAAATTTTTTATCAGTTAATCTCAGTAATTATTTATTATTTCTAGCTTCATTTATATCATTTCACATATTATCTCATATCAATCTTTTTTTATTTTTCATCATTTAACCACCTATATTTAATAACTGAATAACTATAAAATAAGCTTGCCCTTATAATCATAAATAACAACAGTGTTTATTCTTCAATTTTCGGCTGATGAATATTCTTTAGAAAAAGAATTATAGATTGTTGCTCTGTTCAATATTTTGATAACTTAAATTATTTTTATTTTCTATATTCTAATCAAAGTTTTTCCTGATAGTAATGAAAGAATTTTTCTCTCCTTTATTTGAAAATTTAAACATTCATTTCATGTTTATTTTATCACTACAATTATATACTCTCCTCAAATTTATAGGACAAATAAAGATCGTTTTTTGAATTTGTCATCTAAATTATCAATTTTTTTTCCTTTTTATTACCATTAATTTTAGTTTTTTATTCGTTTAATTTTCAATTAGATGATTATGAAATAATTTTTTCATATTCAGATTTAAATAATTTTTTTTAAATATATAATTTATTTTTCATTCTCTGATTATTGAGAAAAAAAATCACTTATGTTTTCATCTCAATTTCAAGAGTAGTTTAAAACAATAACTTTTAGTAATTTTCTCTTTTTAAAATCATGTAACTAAAATTTCTGTTTTCATGAAATATTAATAAAAATCTATGAACATTTTTTAAAGGTAATTTTCAAACGATATTTTTAAAACAACATATCGAAATTTGGATCAAAAATACAATGCTTTTCATAATCATTTTAAAAGAAAATTCTTTTAATTCATCATGCCCGTTTTTTTCAATTTTTATTAAATATAATACTAAGGAAATTTTACTTTTTTAATTATAGTTAAAAGCTTTATAATTATTCAATTTAATAACACATACACATAAATAAATATCATCTTAGTATTATAAATGGAAGTGGTAACAATTTAGTTATCAAAAATTGAAATTTATAAGAAAACCAATAATGATAATTTTTGAAGGTACAAGTAGGTGACATTATCATAATCGATTTTGAAAAAAATCATCAATTTAAAAATAACCACAGATTTTACACATTTGCTTCAATTAATTTTAAGCCTTTCTAATTTTTAATTCAAATAAAACCTATGTATTTCACTATTGAATATTGTTTGAGATGAATATTTGTTGTTAATATTTTGATAATTATCTACAGGCAAAATTTGATAGGTCACTACTATCAACACATATAATCTTACATTTTAGATTAACAATCGTTTAATTTTATTTTTTGATAAGTTCTTAACTTGTATGTATTCTTGAATACTTATGAAAGATATCTTTATAAAGACTGAGACTAAAAAATTGGAAAGTAAAAGGGCTACAACTATAGAATTTATAAAATACATTCTGTTTATTATCATGAATCTACTATTTTCATTTGATCTGCAAGGCATAATACATCTTTAAGATAATATAATTTTACATTAAATTATACCCACTAATTTAATTAATTGTTTAAAGTGCAAAAAGCATGTCTCATAGGGCTAAATAAAACTTTTATCAAATCTTATTCAAACTATTAAAATGATTATAGAAATATTTTAAACCTAGTTTTTAATCCAAATTAAGGTAACAAAGATTAAAAACTAGGGCTGCTTTTCCTGCTAATAGGAAAGAAAATATTGAGATAAATTGTATTAAATTATTAAAAGTAATACAAAATTCAAATCAATTTAATTAAGATAAGACTGATAAGAATTATTTAAAAAAAATATTAATTTATAGGAAAAACTAGATTCCGATAAAAATGAACAATTCTCATCAATCTTGAAATGAAATTATTAAGAATTGATAAGGCTAATGGATATTTCAATTAATATTCCATTTTTTTCGATTAAAACTTTAAATAGATTTTAATTATCATACTTCAAGAAATTTTCACTTTCCTTTACAATGGCGAAGAAGCTGAAGTAGATATCGGTAAATTAATCATAATTAATCAAGATCATAGATGATCAATAATCAATTTCTTTGATCTTTTTTCTATCACTGTTAAAGAATTATTTTTAAACAAACATTATCTTAAAAACATAACTTTTTCTAATTGTTATCAAAAAATTGAGAATTCCAAGATAAAACTTAAATAATATATATAATCTTTATTGAAATTAAGGCAAATCTTAAGCTTTCATTATAAAAACTGGTTTGAATCCAGCAACAAAATGTAAATCTAAATAAGTTATTTAAATAAAAAGGAGTTATTTTATGATTTTTGAAAATTACCAAAAACACATACAAATAGATTTAATTTATTTATAATTAAAATATATATAAAAGCTATTACAATACAGATCAGAATCTGATGAAAAAATAAAAATTAATATATTTAATATGAAGATTATACTTTTTAATTATTATTATAATATTAAAGTTTAAATCATTTAAAAAAATGAATTTATATTTTTAATGATATCAACTCACAACATGTAAGTCAAATACTTAAAAACAGTTCATTATTTTTGATTACAAATAGATATCCATTGAATAACGATTATTTGATTAATTGGTACAGATATTTGTTTATAAAATGAATATATTTGAAGTTTCATAAACCAAAAAAAAATTTAGTTAAAAATACGAAAAATAGAAAAATATTAGATTATATAAGGCAATATTCCAAGTATATCACTAATTAGAAATGAGTTTTAATTTAATTTAAATTAATATAAATTTAAAAATTCACAAAACTTGTAATAAGCTTTGAGATTATTTTTCAATAAAAATTTAGTAAAACTACATTTAATTTGATTAATTCCATAAATTATTAAATATTATTTAAATCATTATCAACTAAATCCAATATTCTGTTGATCACTCAGTCAAATCTTTTAATGAATTTTTGTAAATCCGCAAATAATTCCTAAAATTATAAAATAAATAAAGATTTCGTTGTTAAATAAGTTTTAAATATCATAATATATTTCATAAATTTATAATGTAATGCTCATAATTTTTTGTACTTTCTCACTTAGATTTCCTTTGTCTAAAAGTCCCAAGTGATCAAATACTCTCCATTTTCACTTAATTATCCATAAATAACTTCACTACCAAATTCAATAGATTATTAAATTATAAAGTTCCCATTTTCTATCCTTCTCATTAAATTCACATTTTTGCCATTCTTATTAGCCAGTAGGCATTTTGACTTTAAGTATTAGAATGGAAATAAAATATCACAATTATATGAACCACATCTTACAGTAAATTCCTTGGTCTTCCTATATTATTTATTATTATTATCTAATTCAAATAAGTGCATTTATTCTTTACATCTTGGTTAGAATGTAAATTAGTTATCATTAATAATACATAAACGATATCCATATTAATCAACTTTTATTTTTTATATAACAATCCATTATTTATCTAACTTTGACTATTCTATCACTAATATTTATGAATCCTTTGAACAAGATATCAATTTATTTTATTGTTCATTTAAACTTAAGGAATATACACTATCAGTGTGCTCAGTTATGGTTTATTAACACAACCATTAATTCTATTTTACCCAAAACTTGATTGTTTTATCTACACTCGCTGATAGTATTAAATCTTCATTATTATTTAACAATAAGGATAATATGCTATTAGAGTGTCCATTTAATTTTTATTAAAATAACCATTAATTATGCCCAATTTCCTACCATATTATGATAGTATTATCTGAACTTCCAGATAGAATATTATTATTATCTTTCATAAAATTTAAAGTATTCACATCATTTCTATGTTCTCTTAACATTTAAATTTGATTTAAATTCCCTTATAGATTTTAAAATACTTTAATGTCCTTGCCACATCCAGCTAACACTAGTGATTAATCTTTATTAAAAGCAACAGCATAACATACATCAACTTATTTAATTGAGTTTTTTATCATGAGTTCAAAGGTGAATTGGTTTGAATCAGATTTAAAGTTACCTATTTGCTTTAATTCTAATGATATTAAGGATTTTCTTTCAGATATTTGTAGTTATTAATTACAAATTTCCTTCTCAATATGTACTTTCTTTATGTTCTTTTATATCTAATCTATAATAAATATGATTTATTATATAGATTATTTAAGATGTTTAAATAATAGTTCTTCATAACTTTCCACTTAACAGAAATCTATTATCATTTTATTAAGCGAGGTAAGCCCAATTTCTGAGTATTACTATATATTAAAGTTAACATAAGGAATTAAAAAATTAAGAAGGCGATCAAGGGATAATTTACACTCTGAAACATTCTTTTAAACAATTAGAGCACTATGGATTCGTCGCTAAATCCACTCATGCAAAAGTTCTAAAGAAATTAACTTTTCAAGATGTTGAGCATGGAGAGGCAAGCAAAAATTACAATAAGGCTTTTAATTTGGGCATGAATTATCTATGCAACATCCTATTATTTATTGATTTCGATGATCAACTTAATTACATCTAATCTGCATTTTTTATTTTTATTATTATTATTTTTAAATATTCTTGATTTATCAATAGATAAATCAAGAATATTATTATTCTATTTAAAATTATCTATAAATTAGATTTATTATTGCATCTATAGAATCACTCTACATGTTTTCTTTGAATTCATTACATGAAATTAGTATCAAGTAATAAATCTTCAAAAAATTTTAATAAATCTAAATTGAAGTTTGCAGATAATGGAGTGGAGATTTTAAAAAAAGAGGAACTTTAAAAATACTTAGAGACATAGAAGGAAGACACAGAAAAGAAAATGATAAACTTTAAGAATTTATATAAATTCAGGAGATGATAAAACCATAAAATGTTATTTTTATAATCGATTCTTTATTTGGATAATATTGTATTAACTAACCATTTAAATTCAAAAATATTAATTAAAAATTGGATAGGTATTCTAAAATTGAAGAGCCAATATCAATGATTGTATCGAAAAATACACATCTCTTGTAATAAAGAATATTTTGAGGGTCTAACAGAATTTAATCTCATAATTTTTGTGTTGTTAATAACCATATAATTTATTTTATTAGTTTTTTCAAGTATTTCAATTTATTATTTCCAAAAGATTATTAATTTATTTATATATTTCTTTAATTGTATAACATAAATATTATTATTAATTTATCTTTATAATGACTGATAGATACTTAATGATTAAATTTATCATATAAAGGATATTAGAAAAAGTTCAAGAAATTAATCTTAATTTCCAAATAAAATATTGTAGGAAAAAAATCAATTAAGTTGAATATTAAATGATTAAATGAAATCAACTAATCAAAAAAAACTGTCTTTGAGTCATCAATCGAGAAAACTTTAAAAAATTACTTCATTCATTTGTTCAAGAGAGTTATGCAGATAAACCATAATTTTTATTTCTTAGTTCGAATAACAATCATTAAGAATTCCAATAACAGAAGAATATAAACTAGAAATAAGATTGCCACACGATCAAGTCCATTTAAGATATACGGAAAAATGTAGAAGTTTAAAAGTATATTCACATAATCAAATTTTAGATAAATTTTAAGTTGAATATCTCAATGCAATATCAATTAGAATTGTATATAATGGGTCCTTAATAATCACCAATTTTATCGAGGTTTCGACTTTTTTATGGATGGAATTTTACAAGAACTAAATGCTATAATATTTTTTATAGTCCAAAAATCTAAATTTAATTAGTTCTTAGAAATACTATGCAAAAAGGCAATAACTTGGAGTTTTAAAATAAATGAAAAAATCAGTGCTTTTACTTATCTATTTCAATTTCGAGAGAATATTTTGAAAAGTAACTCCAGATCCTTTGGAAATCAAAATAAAATAAACAAAAATTAATAGAAGATTTAATTAATTAGTTAATTTTTTAATATATAACAAAAGAAAAGTATAGTAATAATTGAACAAAAATATATTAATTTTTTTTTCCATGATTAAGGTCTTAAACAAATATTTAGATTAAAATTGATATATTTAAAATTTATCTATTTGAAATTGATTCTTATTATTATTTTAATTTCATAAATGCTTTTGAAATAAAAATAGTTCATATATAATTTTGATTTAATCATATATACTTTAGTATAATTAAGACAAAAATTTAAATATACAAAAGGTTTTATATTTTCAATTGAGATCATTATCATATTGAAGTATATTTTAAATAATACAATAAAAATTATTTTCAATATTTAACAAAAAGATTTTAAAGATGATTTGAACTGATGAAAATTAAATATAAACAATTAATCACAAAACTTTTGTTATTATAAAAATAATGCAAAATTAAATATTTCAATAAATATTAATTAGAATTTAGATATTCGTTTATGTATCTAAATTATCAATATACAGTTTTCTGAATATAATATAATTTAAGACTATACTTCCTAATTAGTAGAATTATAGAGAGAGATAGTTAATGAAAGGTTTTTCTATATAAATTGGAACAAAATCTATCTTTGTTTTTTTATTATCAGTATATTCAATCATATTGAGGTAAAATTTATTTTTTATATCAATTAACAATAAAAAAATATAGAGTTTTTTTTATTTATTTTATTCATTAAACAATATTAATTTAAAAAAGAATAAATAGGTATTAAAATAATGAATTAGTTGTTATTTCATAAGATGCATTCATTTTAGCATGAAATAATCTAATATAGTTGTTTTGAAGTTTTCTTAAACAAAATTTGTTCACAGATAACGTAATATGATGATCCTTGTTTTCCTTTTACAAACATCTTGCTGAAGAATTCTTTGGTCGTTCTCTTTTACTGTTAAGCTAAAGAAACTGTTTTTGTGATTTAAACAAATTAATGATGGTATAATTTGGCCTTTGGTATTTGAATAATGAAAAATGAATTCTTAAATGATCGGATAGAGATGGAAATTGAAAAATAATGAAATTTTTGTAGAATGCTTTTTTAAAATAAATTTGAATTG
>CAJJDN010000036.1:610001-642251 GCA_905182985.1 Paramecium sonneborni | reverse complement strand
ACTTTTTTGTTTAAATTAAATTTCAGAAAAAAATATAAAGAATAAAACATAAAATTTATATCAAAAATTAAATGTAATTCAAATAATTTCAATAACATAGATAACTGATCTTACACAATTTCTTTATTATTTATACCATACAGCTTTTCTTTTAATAAGAAGTGAATGTACGATGATCAATCTGAACATAAAAGATTCAACAAATAGCATATATTTTAAATTAGAATTTAATAATTTTTTAGTTTCTTAAATCATGTTAATTTAATTTTCTTCAATTTCAATTGTAATTCTGTTTGTATTAAATACAATAAATTATAATTCCAAAAAGTAATAAATTAAATTTCTTAATAATAATAAGTAGCTACAAACATTGAATTCATCACATAATTGAATAGCCACTCTATGGAATATTAAATCCCTAGATATATTGGGAGTTTTTTCTTTCTTTAAAAAGCTTAGACGGATTTCTAAATTTATCTTTATCAAGTACTTATTAATTTAACCAAAAGAGAATTATCTGATTGATTCAGCTCTATTAAAACAAAAAATAAAATGATCAAGTTTAAAATAACTTCGTCCTCCCATGATCATGTAAAATATATCGTAACCAATCTCATAACAAAAACTTTGTTTAGCAACTCTCCTAAATTTATAATTATACATCCAGTCTCCAGAGTTAAGTAAAACACATACAATAATAGAGAACCTATAGCAAAAACGTATGCATTAAAGATACATAAAACCCGAATACCTATTTTAGCATAATATTTATAAATGCTTGAGCTTCTTTTATAATTAATTTAATTGTATCCAAATATAACCACTTTAAAACGATTTCCTATTAACTATAAGAATTTGCTCATCAATTATTTTTTTAATGAGGTTCCCAAACTAGTTGAGGGTCAGGAAGAGGTCGAAAATATCCTAACAATAAAGACTAGGATTTGGATAGTTAGTGTGGTATCCCTGCTGGTTAAGTAAGTGGCTAAAGTGAAAAAATTACATACAGCTTCTAATGGCTGATAATCATTTTAGAAGTTGCAATCATTTTTCTAAAATTTTAATATATGGTAAACCAATTATAATAGCATACAAAAATATTTTAAAAAGTTGAATGATTTTATCATGATTAAATCAAATGAAAGAAATATTTAAACTTTTTTCCACTTAAAGCTTTCCATGTACCTTGAATTTAATTTAGATTAATACTTAACCATAATAAATAAAATAATTCATATAGATTTTTTTAATTAAAAACTGAATGATCAATATAAAGTGTGAATAATTCATATTATCAGTTTTTATCCCTTAAAATAAATAACTTACTTCAGAATATGTTTTTTTAATCAATTGGAATTATTAACCATCAAAATATTTTTTTTTATTTTTACCGAACATCCTTCCCAATCATTAATTGAATTATAGAATATTCAATAATTTACTCTAGAATTACCAAAAATATTGCCAAAAATTAAAGTATCAAATTTATTAAAAAACAATAGAATTAAATACCTTGAAATTTTATTTCAGAGAATTTAAAAACCTAAGATTATAAATTAATAAATTTTTATAAGTTGTAAAATAGGATTTTCATAGTGTTATAGCCTTAGATACAATCTCATAAAGATTTATCCTAAAAGTAAATTATTTTTATTTATTTGATTATTTTAGTTGCACTACTTCAGAATCAAATATGTAAATACCTAGGAATGAAATTTTCAATTTTAGACTTTATCAAAAATCTATTTCTTATTGATCAACTCATTACTGAACTCTCTAATAAAACTGGCAATCTGATACAGCATACTTGTTCTTTCATCTTTAAAAATTTTGCATAGGAATTAATAGAAAAAATGTACAGGATACATTTTTTATTTAATTACCAAGTGTTGTTAATGATTCTATAATGTACATAACCGAGCAATCAAATATTTAAATAGATCTGGAAGCACTTTGAACCATCAAAAATTCGGACCCTAGTAAAAATGAATGAAGTTTCATACAGAATCGTTGAAGCAGTTAGATATATTGGTATTTTAAAACAACCTTTATTCCTGATATGGCAGCAAAAATTTTAGATCAACTGAGTGTTACAGAGGTTAATCGCAATTTTAGACACTTAACTAAAGAATTTGCCATCAAATCCTTTACTAGAATAAGTTATCCATAACCAATTTTTCTAAGGTTTGATTAGCAATTAAAGGGAAAAATAATGATCTTGGTAGATTCATAGTGCCATCTAGATATGCTCTAGGATATGATTCCCATAATAATATAATTTAATGTGCTATAGAATCAAATATAAATTACATTGAGACAATTTGTACAAAACTTGAAAATTTTTCCTAAAACTTTGGCTATTACAGAAAAGTTTAAAAATGTTTTTGCCTCAGTTGGTATGCACATGAGTGAGGTAAGGAAAGTAATAAGTGCTTCAGAATTAATTAACCTAGCTAAAAATGATCGAGTGGTAGGGTTAGGAGAAACAGGGTTAGATTATCATTATAAAAAGGATACCAGCAAAACCTTCAGAAACAATCATTTAAAGAGCATATTAAAGCAACTTGCGAAAACAAATTACATACAATAGTTCATACCTGAGAAGCTGAAAAGGTTACTTGTGAGATAATAGCTTCAAATAAAAAAATGATAATTTTCCTGGTCTTATCGATTGTTTTACGGCTTAAGAAAATTTGCTCGAAAAAAACTAAATCTTTGTTTTGATATTTCAGTTGTCGAATTGTTACTTTTAGAATGCTTTTGACTGAGGTCTATCTTTAAATTTACACCTTTAGATAGACTTCTAGTTGAAACTGATTCTCCATATCTTGTGCCGGTTCCTAACACAGGAAAAACAAATGAGCCCTCTTATATGCTATTGTTAATTTAAAAAGTATCAATTTTTCTTAAAATTGAGATACTTCAAAAATAAGAATGTTCCAATCGGCTGATAAATATATAATTGGAGTAAAAGTATTATCAGATTGAATGGAATATCAAAAGAATACAAAAGAGTTATATGTTAGGAAATAGTAAAAGAATTAGTCTATTTATATTAATAAATTATTATTACAAAGGAATTATTAGTTGGAATTAAAAATTATTGTTTTCTACCAAATATAGGTAATATTGAATTATTAATTGATTAAGGAACATTGTATTAGAAAGTAAAATATTAATGGAAAGAGAATTTAAATCATTTCTTAATGATAAAGAAGAATTTATCATAATCAGATTCAAATTATTTCTAATTTACAATCATTTCAACAGAAGTACAATTTAATAATCATATTAAACCAAAAGAAATCTATAAAAATTGGATTAACAAACAACAAATTTTGATTTAACCATGAGTATAGTAGAATAAATAAGTATTTTAAAATAAAAATTTAAAGTCAATGTTGCATTTGAAGAAAAATTAGGATTATTAAAAATTGTTTTCTCAAATCTTAGATTTTTAATGCTGGTTTATTGTTAGATTAAGCAAAATCAAACATTTACATACATTTAAGGCAGTCAATTAATGTATAAGTAGAGTTTTAATCCTTAAAGTTCCTGGAGATCATAACAAAATAAGTTAAAAGTTAAATAGAACTACTTAAAAGGTAATATATATAAATTGAATATAATAATTCAAAAAATCTTATTCAATAATTATTAACTATTTCAATACGTGAATCAAATAAATAAGCATAAGGATATAAAACTTGTGAAGTATCAATTGACATTTGTTATATTATAATGTTATTAATTTACTTTTTCTTAGAATGATCTTAAGTTTTTAAATATTAATTTTTTATCTTTCATTCTAATGTCAACTAAAACAGTATCATCGTCATTTAGTTTAAATGAATAAGAATCAATATAATAACGGTTATTTCCCTTCAATTCTCCAGATTAATCCTAAGAACCGATATCTATTTCAATTAATATACCTTATTTAATAATGAGAAATGCAAGTTTTATATTTTAATTTAATGAAATGCTAGGCTCACAGAAAACTTACTACAGAGTCCAATCAAATAAAATTGCTATCTTTCCACCATTTTCAACTCTAATATTTCCTCTTTAAATAAATTTAAATCTGACATTTTAATATTAAGAGTCTATATTTTATAAAAATTATGTGGGTTATTATTGTTAAGATTAATAATATGAGTCTTATTATGATTATTAAATTATAAATTATATTTGTTAATTCATTTATTATTTTTTTTATTATATCTAATCTATTTATTGTTTTTAATTTTCATTTTCTAATTTTAATTTTTGTATTTATTAATTTAATTATTCGTTCTTTTATCTAAGTTAATTGATTTATTCATTTTTCTAATTAATTTCTACTTTTTAAGATTATATTTAATGTTATTATAATTAGATTTAAATAATATATTATTTAATTTCTTAATCTTTTTGTTAAATAACTATTTTTAATACATATAATTTTGAAGAATTTTCTAATTCCTATGCGGTTGAGATAAACTTTATTTATAGTGGCTTAGAATCTAAAATAATAGTAAAACAATCACTAAAAAATTGCATACAAGATTTATTTATTGAAGTAATATGTAAAATAATCTTTTATAAAGATGCTCTTAAAAAAAGGATATGGAATAACGAACTCCTTGTTATATTTTTATTTTAATAAATAAATGAGAGGGGAATAAAAAATATATAAATAGCTTGATGAATTTTTTTAGGTGATTTAAAATTTTCTAATATTTTAATGGTTTAAGTAAAAATAGATAGTTTATAATATGTGATTGATATAAATTAAAATGGAACTTAATTATAAATTTAAATAGATCCTGGCTTTATCGAAATTAATATCAAGCTCTAATGCTTTGTTTTAACACTCTAAGCTTTATTTTTTTGTTTAAATTTGTTATTGTGACCTTTTTTTGATGAACATAAATAATTTTATATATATCAAATATTAGATATATACCTTTAAAATAATAAGTTTGAGAATGATTGGGTGATATCTCTTAAAATTTATTATTACACTTCAAAAGTTTTCATATCTATTTAAGTTTTGTATTTTAATATTTGTACTAGTTATTGGGATATAACATTAATAATTTGTTAAAACATTCTGAAGCTTCAAAATATCTGGTTAGCCAAACTATTTCAACATTAGCATTGCTCAGAGAAAAGCATTCCCCTAATTTTTTAACATTTATTACTTTATTTCTTCATCCACATCAGAATTATGATTTAATTGTAAACATATATTAAAACAATATAAAGCTTCATTATATCATGTTTAATTAATTTAAGTAATGACCTAATAAATATCAAATATTAACTATACTTTTAATATTAAACATATCGCCATCATTAGTGTTGACCCCCTTTGATTGGTTTAAACACTCAAAAGCTTCTTTATATCTATTTCAATAAACTATGTTAAACTATTATTAATCAGAATAGGCAGTTTGCTAATTTATTATATTCCAATATTTATTATACCTTTCTCTTAATATACATCAAGGGATTTATCTCTATTAATTTGTTATAACAATCTAAAGCTTCTTCATTAACTTATGTTAAACTATTTATTTAATTAGATTAAGCAATTTGCTAATTTCATAATATTCAATATTAATTATATCTATATTATTTAAAACATCCTTAGAATTTTACTCTAAAACTTTGTTAAAACGCATTAAAGCTTCTTTATATTATTTTACCAGTAGAATTGATTTCCTTTTATGGAGTTTTCTAAAATACCTTGATTCCCCATTTATCCCAAAATCTCCTTTTAAATTTCGATCATTTTTACTATAACCTCTCTTTCCTTTATCATTACAAGAGTATTGACTTTTAAAATCATTTTAATGAAATAATTTTATGTTTTTGATATTTCTTTTTTTTGCTTGATCCTAAAATCCACCTAAGACTACAATTTTTCTTAATTTTACAAAATTTCAAATTCTCTAATAGTATCTTCATTAATTAAGGTATGTGATTAACTAAGTATATAGTTTAATTATTTTATTCAAAAATTTATAAAACTTCTCCAAATCAAAAATAATCAGTGATTAAATCTATTAGTCTAGTAATAATAATTTTTTCATCTTAAATAATTACAAAAAAGATAAATGTGATATACCAAACTGCTCCTTTTACAAAATATATGCTTTTAATCATTTTCATATTAATAAAAATTTACCAGAAATCAAATATATAAGATTTTAAATTCAATATTTTATTTAAAATATAAAACATATAAATATTAAATTATATATATGTCCAAGAATTACTAAAGGATTTTAGATAATTTTCTTAATCATAGAAAATCTAGTTTAGAATTATTACTACACTTAATGTGCTTTTAATAATTATTAACTTATTTTTTTTTAATATTTTATAAGATGAAATATTTTAAAAATAAAATTAATTAATATTAAATAATAATAAAAATGCATTGATTTCTATTAGCACTCATTATATTCTTATTTCTATTCTTCATTAAATTGTTGTTGACTAATAGAATTTAACTTAATATTTAAATTCATTTTGCTAAACCATATAATTATGAATAGCTGATTTTATTCATAAATTACAATTATTTTCTCAAATACAAAGTCCTATTTATTTTCTTATAGCAAAGTAATAGATACAAAAGCAGGCTTTGAATTTTAAAATGAAAAATTATTTATTGGAATTTTTTAAGATTGTAGAGAATTAATTTTATTTATGTGTTATTAATTCCATCTAAACAAAAAGAATATATTTTTATTTAAGAAATATAAAATGAATTTATATTTTTGGAAATAGAAAGATTAGACAAAAAACTGATATAAAAACAAAAAAACTTAATATACCCTTTCATTTCGATTTTTAGTTTTTAATTTTGTATGAAATATATGATGGCTATATTATAAAAAAATTTGTTAATTTTTTTTGTGTAAAACCAACAAAATCTTGTTTTTAATAAATAAAATATGATAATAAAATCAAAAGGAAGACAACCCGATTTGACATATTTGCTTGTCAAAATAATGAAATTAACACATCAAATGATTGGAGAATTGATAAATTCAAATATGAATTATAATAATTAATCTGTATTTAAGACTAAAAAAAATCAATAATTGAGAGGAGGTGGATTTGCAATATCAAGCTGTAGGTTTGGATAAGCTCCTTAAGAATAAGAAATACAAAATTTAACAGAAAATATGACATAGTATGAAAAAGCGTTGCCATCAAATTTTTAAAATGAATTTGATGATTCTGTTAATGATATTAAAGAAGGATTTGGTAATCTGTTTAATAATTCTATAAAAAATAAAATAAAAATAAGAATTTAATGGTTCAGTTATAATAAAAATATTTTTAATAAGCTGTGCATTTAATCTGAAATTAAACCTGATTTAAAAAATAAAATACTTGTTAATCTAAATTATCTATTGGATGCATTGCCTAATTACTTAGAAGTTTCATGGTTTTTGAGTTATTAGATAGCATAAATATGCAACGACTTGTTAAGAATTCTTTATTCACAAAAATTAGATGATCCATAAGATATTTTAAAAAAGGTCAAATATTTTTGTAAATAATTATCAAATGAGTCTGATAATATTTGGAAAGGTGGTCTTGAATTTGAATGTTCCTTAATGGATATTATGTTAACTAATCTTAAACAACCTGGAGAAGAACTTGATCTTCTAAAAAAATTGGGTAAAAGTTTTGGGGAATCTATTCTAGAAGGTAAAATAACAAAAAGTTTATTGTCAAGTCTTAAAAAAGGAGCAAAATACTTAGTAAAAAAAACAATAAATAAAGGATTATATCCTATAGAAGTATATTAAACTTATTATTTATTTTAAATAATAAAATGGAGAATTATTGAAACAGATTCTCAATCTGTCTATTCATCTATATAAACTTTAAAAGGCCTTTTTTAATAATATATCTAAGAATCAAATAATTGGATTTTGCATTTCTGTTGGATTCAGACCATTACAGATATTATTCTTTATCGACCAATTATTGATTAAGAATTATTATAATAATAACACTTATAAGAAACAACTATGATTTAAGAATTAGCATTTGATCATAAAAAGGCAATCATATTATTTTTTGATTAATAATTAAATCCTAGCTTAAACTCAATACTTAGTAATTACAGAAAGAATGAACTTTAATTGCTTTGTAAAACCCTAATAGATGAATAATTCACATAAGATTAGAATTTATGGGATTATTATACAAACTTTCATTTCATTTATAGTGAAAAAGTTGATGTTAAATAAAATAGCATAATTTAATTAGAGCGGGAATAGGAACTACTAAAAAGTTAATTTGAATAATTAAAGGAACTTTTTGATTAAATTAAGTTAACATAAATAGAAATTTAAGAAACTTTGATAAGGTAAGCAGTAAAAACTGAATTATCAAAATAATTATTTGATGATCATAAAAATAGATTATCTTGTACATATTATGATTTATGGAAAAAAGCAATTTACCTAATCAATTTGATTTTAGATTTTTTGAATTTTGATTATGAAAAACTTTAAATATTGAAAAATTTAGAACAATTTTGCACAGATTAGACATTTTAATAACATTTTAATACTATCAAAATTTTTGTTGAAGAGGAATTTCCACAATTTTAATAAAGGTTTTTAAAGGATTTTTTAGATCAAATATCCTTCATAAGTAATTTTGCATTTTTAGAATAAGAAGAAATTAAACTAAACAATTAATATAAATAAATTAAGATATAAGAAAATTTACCATTAAATAGTTTTCTTTAGTTTCTTGATGCCCTCCATCAATTATAAATTTTTATTGATTTAAAAAATGAAAATAATAATGTGAAAATTACAAATTTGAATCAACAAAATATTAACTAGTTTTTTAAATAAATTATTGAGGGTAATTGGATTAGATATATAATTACTAATATTTAAGATTAATTTTAAGAAAAATTCTAATTTATGGATGATCTAAACGAAATTTCTGAAATCAAAAACTAAATAATTAAATGCCAAATCAGTATTTCAACTATCAGCTTTTTAAAATAATTTTATGAAGTTCAGATTGAGAAGATAAAATGGATAAAAAGAAAATTCTAAATGTATCTAAATTAGGATCAATAATAAAATCATATAAATGAATTAAGTTTTTTAAAAAGATTTAATGACTTATTAAAGAAATAAAATGAAAAATTGACTTCTTTTAGAGAAAATGTAAGTCAGAATTTTAATGTTGATATGATTAAGTAGAATTTTGAATTGATTGATTTAGAAATTGATTCTGACATAAAGACAATTAAAACAGAAATACAAAAAAAAAAAGAAAAAACAGAAGAAAAAGCTTGTATTGAAGAAAAATATTATAAGAAGGGAATTAAGTTATTGCTTGATTTTTAAGCATTGTTTATAATATTTTTAAGTCTAATTAATGAAACTAAGCATAAATCTTAAGATAAATCAAATAATAATAATTTATTAATACAAGAAGAGCAATATTTGGAAAAATAAGGTTAAGAATTCTTGAAAAAATTGGATAAATTATTAAGCAATTTTAAAGAATTTATAAAAATAATTGAAGAGAGTAAAGAACCAGAAAAATAATAGGATAACTCCTTATATTTTGAAATTTAATGTTGTGAATATTGGTATATTTCCTATGAGAAAACTATTAATTAACTTAAGAATGCCATGAAATTTTATTAATCTTATAAGAAGTTCTTATTAATTTATTCTAATTTATTTTACTATTCAGATTCTCTTTAATAAAGTTAATAATTTGAAAATGATAGTTTCAGAGGGCAAATTATAGATTTTAGAAATTAAAATAAAGAATGTATAGATCAACTAGAAGACTCTATAAAAACTTAATTCAAAGATTCAAAAATTTAAGTAGAAAAACCTAACCATAATCTTACTTTGATACAATTTTTAACATTTTTTGAAATGGAAGCAAACGAGGAATAAAATGAAAATCAAGCTGAAGATGAAATGAATGTTGAAGTATTATCAGAAATAAAAGATTATTTTTTATTAAAAAAAAACGAATTAGAAAATATCATTGAAGCAAAGGATTATAAAGTGGGAGAATGTTTAGTTTACAATTTAATTAGACTTTAAAATAGTAACTTAGAGGATGAGATAATAAATTTCGCTTCTCAAAAATTATAGTAAATTTGGGTTTATGAGTAAAATTAAAGAGTAAGAAGTTTGTTAAAAAATAAAGAATTAATCGACATGTAAAAATAGATTTTTTAAAGAGATATTTAAACAATGTCTGAGTAAATTAAACAATAAATTTAATATAAAATGTAACGTTTAGAAAATCTTTAATAATAAATTAGGCTCTAAGGAAATCCATAAGAAAGGGAAAAATTATAATTAGAATTAAAACTATGTTATTAATAGCTTGATGAATCAATCGATAACGTATCTGAAATGTCTGAAGCTATGAATATAACTCTAATGTTTTTGAAGGATATATCAAAAGATGTAAAATCTATAAAAATTTCAATAGATAACTTATAAACTAGCTTATAGGATATTGGGAATGATATTCGAAAACTAAGAGGAAAAAAATATGATGAACTTCTTTAAATAAGAAAATAAAAGATTCTTTAATAAGCCTAGCTATAAAAAGTAGATTCCATATATGTTTAATTATAAACAATAGAAAGAAATCCTTTAGATGGTAGTTTGAAGCCTGGATCTTTTTTGTTAAAAGAGTAAATATAGGATTAGAATGGAGAAGTAAATGAATTTATTTGGCATGAAACATAAGAAAATAAGGATAATACTGGAGAAAAGGATGTTATGTTATTATCTGGTTTTGCAGGTTCAGGAAAGAGTAGAGCAGCTAAAAAAATAGAAGAGTTTATTTGGTAATCATAAGGGATTTAATCTGAATGGATTCCAATCTATGTATCTCTACCAACTTTGAAGAATCCAAAATATAATTTATTGGATTAGGCTTTGGAATCTGAAAATTATTAATTTGATAAATACTAAATAAAAGAATTCAAAGATGCAATATGCAAAAAGAAAGCAAAAGTTGTTTTGATTTTAGATAGTTATGATGAGATGAAGTAGGATTGTATTTAATAAAATCTTATCATGACAAATAAGTTAATCTAAGATCTAAATATTGAAAAAAATGATAGACAACTTAAAATAATAATTACAACAAGAAGAGAAATTTTAAATACAGATGGTTATGAGACATGGTTTTATGGAGAAAGTTTGAAAACTCTAAAAGAAGTATAATTATTAAACTTTAATCAAGAGTAGTAAAATAAATATTTAGAAAAGTATTGTAAGTTAAGTATTAAGAGAACTCTTAGGAGAACTTATGAATTTGTAAAATAGGTTTAAGGACAAAATTTTGATTTAGCAGAGTTTATTAAAATATGGAATTCTATTCTTAATTAAGTTAAATAATGCTTATTAAATTCAAAAATAAATGGATTGGATTCAATATTTTAAAATCAGTAGTAAGAGATGATAATTAAAAAAATCAAATAATAAGCAGTTTTTAAATATTTATCAGATGAACAAATTACAGGATTTAGAAAGGATCTTTTAAATTTATGGAGTGTAAATAAATTTATAAAGTCTATAAACTCGGTTAATATTTAAAATCTATTGACAACTCCATTTATGTTAGAGATTATTGTTTAGGTTTTACCATCTATGACAAAGAAATATCAAGGATCAATTGAAATTAAAGAAAATTTTAGATAATTCTATTTGAGCATTAACAAAAGAGCCAAATTATCAAGGAATTAGATTTAATAATTTAAGTTGAAAATGGAAGAATCTTTAAAAAATAAATAAGAAAATCAAATCAATTATTAATAGTAGGAAAACAAATCTATTATAAAAAGTTCAAGAATATAGTAAACTTAAAAAAAATAAAAAATAGATTAAATAATCGATTCTCTTGATAGTATATAGTTTTTTTAGTTTTATTCAATTGATAGCAACATTTAATTAAAAGAAGGGAAAATTAATATTGACGGATAAAATTTACAAGTAAGTGTTAATAATCTTGACATAGTTGTAATGGCATTAAAAATAAAATAAATTACAGCTTTTGAATTCTATGAAAGTTTTATCAGCTTTTATCACGAATAGTAAATTTTAAAATAAAGAGAATTAGGTAAAGTTTCAAATTATGAAAGTTTTGCTAAAGATATCTAATAATTTTCTTAATCTTTAGCTTTGGATCTAACAATCAAAGATCTATCTTAAATTAACTATAAATAAAAAGGGTAATTGCTTTTATAAAGTAATTATAAAGCAACTTAAGAAGTAGACAATTGGTTAGATTAATATTTAAGTGATTCAAATTCAGATAAAGAATATAAAAAATTGATAAGAAGCTGTATTCTTTTAAGTAACAAAGGAAGCACATATTAATTTACTCATAAATCGATATAAGAATTTTTTGTTGCATAATATGTTTATAATTTTTTGGTTTCACTTGGAAATTTAAATTAAAATAAAGAATTCTATAATTTAGAGCATTTAATAAATTCTCTGTTTAATTCACCAACTTTTAATTTATCCTGTGAAGCATTCAGGGGAGCAAATTATTTCATAAAAGATAAACTACTTAATACAAATATAAATTAAAAAATGATAGATATAGTATTATTATCAAGTAAGAAAGAATTTTGTCGAGCAGCCTCAAATAGTATATATTTACTCAGCTAGATGAATATTTATTTAGGATCTTAAAATTTTAGTTCTATTTAATTAGCTGATACAAATATTTCCGGGTTGAGCTTCTTTGAATCTGATTTTAGTAATTCTATTTTTTAGAATGTAACAATAAATTCTTGCAATTTTAATTAAACCAATTTGTCAGATATTATGTGGAATGATGTGATATGTAAAGAGAAGCCTTATTTAGCAGGTCAAAAATTGTGCTTTAAAGCTGTAGCATTTTCTTCTGATGGTAGATATATAGCATCAGGAGGAGAGGAAGGAATTGTTAAATTATGGAATCCTCAAACTTATATGTTTATCTAAAATTTAATGCCTAATCACGAAAGTTGTATCTAATAACTTTAATTTTCTTCTGATTCTTAATTTCTAATTTCTTGTGATTAAGGCGGTAAAATAAAATTTTGGGATTTACTCAACTTTACTTAAAAGCAAATTAAAGTTCCTGATTTTATAGAAAAAATTTAAAAATTCTAATTATCTGAAGATTGTAAAAAAATCTTCATTCTAACTGAAAATATATTTGTCATCTAAGACTTTGATATATTATTTCTAGAAACAGAGAATCAAAAAGAATAAGAAATTAATCAATTTTTGGTTTCTCTAATAAATAAAAATCTAGATAATGTCTTATTTAATGTGAATATTATTCCAAATTTAAGTAAATTTACAAAATTGTTGGATAATTTTGATTTAAACACTAAAATTATAGTTTTTAGTCCAGATGGAAAATTAATCGCAGTTGCAGATGAATTAATGATCAAAATTTGGGAACTTTAAACTAATTCATTTATTGAATATTTAACTGAATTTAATGTTTTTTCTTTATAATTTACTTCTGATAATAAAAGTCTAATTTTAGGAGGAAAACGGACATTTAAAGTTAAAGAAATAAACTCTTTTAAAATTAACGAAAAAATTGCTTAAAAAGTTACTTGTTAAGAAGTTTATATATCTCCTATCAATAATTAAATAATTGCAATTGTCATTGAAAAAGAAATTTAAATAATTGATATTTAATCAAATAATCTTTTAAATAACAAAAAATTTGATCTCTAGCCTAAGAATATTATAATTTCTCAAGATGGGTATAAGCTAGCATTAATTTTCAAGAATGAGAAAAATTATATTGTTGAATTTTTAATATTATATTTCGACAATCTTAATACAATAATAAAAACCAAGTGGGATGATAACCTTTTTAATTCCTATTTTTTATCAGATGATTTAAGTAGAATGTATTTATCAGGTTAAGAGAAGACCTTTGAGCTAAATTTATAAATAAAGATCGGAAATCCATAATTATTTAAATTAAAAAAAAATCTTGAAGCATAAATATTTTGTGTCAAACCTCAAAATTAGATTATGGCTTATGTCGAATCTGAAACATAATCAATCTTTCTTTTTAATATTTTAACTGAAAAATAAATAGGATAAGAATTGAGAAATGGTTAAAAAGAAGTTTAGGCGCTATGCTTTTCTCCAAATTAAAATATTTTAGCTGTTGGCTATTAAGATGCATAATTATTAGTTTGGAATTTAGACACATACAAACATCAATAAATAGTTTTCTAAAAAATTATTTCTTAAGACTAATAAATAGATTTAAATTTAGAATAATTGACAGAATATACACTTAATTTACATAAGAGTGATAAATTTGAATAGTTAATTTTTTCTCCTAATGGAAAATTATTTGCAATTAATGGCTTTGATAATCTTTATGTTTATGAAACTTAATCATGGAATTTAATTAAATTTAAAATGAATCTAATCATAGTTTAAATTAATTTTTCACATGATAACATATATCTGGTGGTTATTAGTTACAATTCTAAATATTTTTGTAATATTGAGAATAATTACTAATTAACTTATCAATCTCCTAAGGAATTTCATTATTATAAAATTTTTTTAACTATAGATAGTAACATTTAGATATATGCAGATTAGGAATCAATAATATTGTTTGATGTTTCAACTTAAATTATGAAAAGCAAAAAATTGGTAGGTTCAATAAAGTATATATCAATCTCATAAAATAATTGTATAATGGCTGTAGCTATATAATTGAATGATAATTCTATAATTCAAATATGGAATTATTCTAACAATGAACTAGAAATTATTGCAAGTGAATTGTTTTCTTTTTAAATAATTTAAATTTCCTTTATTAATAATGATTAAGAACTATTATTGTAATTTTATGAAGAAGACAGATTTAAAATAAAATTTTATTTGATAAACCATTTTTAATTTAAGAGTATTGAAAATTAAAGATTTAATTGTGGTGCATTTTCTAAAAAAACCTAAATCATTGCATTAGGATATTATAAATAAATTAGCATTTTAACAGATAAATTAGAGAGTTGTCTAAAAGCTATTGATTTTAATTAAGATATAAATGAGAGAACTCTTGTTTAATTTATATAAAATGATTAAATAATTGTTTGTGGAAGTTAGGATGGTTTAATTTCATTTTGTAATTTTTTAGAATAAAAATGCCATCTCACAAATTTCAAGATTTCATATAACTCCATTTTGAAGATTTAATTTATAAAAAATGATTCTATTTTAATAATCCTGGATGAAAAAGGTAATTTATCAGTATTTTGGGTATTATATGCATAAAATTAAATCAATATAAGCTTTATTGGATATTATGAAGTTATAAATTTTTTTTCAGCTTCATTAGATGGGGAAAGATTCATTGGAATAAAGAATAATTAATACATTATAAATTTGAATGAATCAAATTTTGATTTCTGCTTAACTAATATCTAAGTTGAATTATAGAAAATATATTTTTCTTTTTGTATGAACTTTTTAATCATTTTAGATAGTCAACATTAAATAAAAATATATTATAAAGAATTATAATTTAATCAAATAAATGAATAGATTGAAAAGGTAGAAGATGCTGATCTTCATCCAAGATTGAATTTATTAGCTATATATACAGAAGAGTAGGAGATTAAATTAATTTAATTTTCAGCTATTAAATGGTAAGTCATTTTTTCTATAAGGTCTTTTACAGTATTTATTTAAGATTCTTTTCATGGAAATTATAATTTAAAATTTACCTAAAATGGTTAAATATTAGTGTTAATAGATAATTCCTTAATTCGTTGGTATTAAGTATAGAAAAATAGAACTCTAAAGGTTATGGGTTTTGTTACATAAGAATATGTAAGAAATCCCATTTAATCAGATTAGAGAATATATTTGTTCGATAGTAAATATTTAGCTTACATTTCAAAATAAAATAAAGGATTAAGATGGGTTGATGTGAAAGATGAGAAAATTACAGTTTCAAATATTGTTGGACAAAATGTGTAAGTCTTATTAGGACGTAATTACACTTATTTAAATTCTAATCATTTTTCTATAAGTTAGGGAGAGTAAATTGTTTATTTTCATTGTTCTATTTCAGTTTATGCATTTGATATTTAAGATATGATAATGTATAAAATTCGTTACAGGAGTGAAATAGAGGATATTTAAGATAAGATAATGCATAAAATTTGTTGCTAGATTGAAATAGAGGATATTTAAGCCATAGACAATAGATCATTGATAATTGTTTTTTATGATAGTAATAAAAAAGTAAGATGTTTTTAATAATTGAATTGGGATTTATCTGATGAGGGTTAAATAAATAAGAGTCATTCTGAAATAGGAACAACTTTAAAGAAATTTATTGGAACTAGTTTTTACCCTTTATAATAGCTATGGGCAGTAATATTAGAAAACGACATAATTATTAAATTATGGAATGTTAAAGCAAAGAAAATAATTAATATATTTTAAGGACATCGATAAATTATTAACAATTTAACTTTTTCAAGTGATGGACTTATTTTAGCAACTGCTAGTGAAGATTAATCTATTAGACTTTGGAATATTGATTTTATTGAATAAATTGATCCTTCTGCTGGCCATAGAGATACAATCAATGATATTGCTTTTTCTAAAGATGGACTTTTAGTTGCTTCATGTAGTCGTGATAAAACAATAATATTATGGGATCTTTTAGATAAAAAATTTATTGTTCAACTTGAAGGTCATCAATAAATAATAAATTGCCTTTAATTTTCTTATTGTTCTAAATTCTTGTATTCTGGAAGTGATGATAAATCTATTCGAGTTTGGAATATTGAGAATCCCTGGTAATCTAAGTTAATTAATATCTATTTTATTAATGATTTTCCTATGAAATCAATCTATTTATCACCAATAGATCCTAATATGTTTATCATTCGTTACTATAATTCTGTTTAAATTATCAATTAAGAGGATATTTAGACTTTTTGTGATTTATTACCAAGCGCCTATTTTCTAAATTTTAAAAATAATGATGAATTAATTTATTTAGTAGATGATTCTTCTTCTTATTACAAGAGTGACTATAAGAAAGATTTACTAATTTATGATATAAATAAGAGAAAATCAACACTAATTAAGTAAAAATATTATCCAAGAACTTAAATTATATGCTCAAATAATTAAATTCTTGAGTTATAAATTTAGATTTTTTTTGAAGGAGAGATAACCATATTATAGAAAAATTATAATTAAAATTGGATAGAAATTAATAATGTTTGTTTACCATTAGCTGAAAAGATAATGTTATCTCCAGACTACTAAACCTTAGTTTTGTAAACTAACAAAATACTCTCCTTTTGGAAATTTGAATTTCTAAAATCAAAAGTCTTAGATAAATCTTATGAATTAGAATTAATTTAAAAAGGACGCTTTCCTCTATATACAACTATTTCATCTTTTTGTTCTTTTGCTACATTTTATTATTATGAGAGAGAAATTAAATTCATTGATATCAATAATAGTTTAGAATCTGTAAATTACACAACCTTTGATGGTATTAATAAAGTTGAACATTTAAGAAACTATTAATTAGAAGATATATGTTTCTCATTTGATATGAAATACATTGCAGCTGTTTTTTATCAAGAACATTCAGTAATTTATTTTTGGGAAGTTATTAAGCCTGATTAATTATATAGGTTAAATGCAGAAAATAATATTTAAATTATTACTTTATAGTTTTCTTCAATTGATTCACACATTATTTATTCAGCATATAGTAATTGTGAAATAATTAAGTGGAATTTACAAACATTAGAGTCTAAATTTCTAACTAGATTCTAAAGTCTAGATTTATAGTAAGCGCAATAAGTCTTGTTTTCATCTCAATTTCATTATTTAATATTTATGAAGACATATTCAGATATTATTCTTATTGATCTTAAACAATAAATTCAAATAGAAAATATAGAAAGCATTTAATAGGCTTATAAATTTTGTTTTTCAGAAGATGAAAGTTTAATAGCTTATGCAAATTAAAATGAGTTGTGGCTATGCTGCATTTTGAACTCTCGTTTAATTGAAAAAGATAAATTTAATTTATTTTAAACAGAATTTATTAAATCTATTTAATTTTTTTTAAATGAGAAATTATTAGTTTGGTAGGTTTATAATCATTAATATGAAAATGAATATCATCTCATATCTGTTTTCGAAATTTAATTAAATTAAAAATTAAGAATTTTAGATTGTTTTTAAATAAAAGATAAGATCAGTGATTTTAAATATCATTAAATCAAATAATAACTTGTTGTATTATGTAAAAGCAAAATTTATTTTTTTAATATTTTAAATAGAATCATAGGATAAACAATTAAATTTGAAGATACACCTAAATACTGTTTTTCTTCAGATTCATAATATTTTGTTCTATTAAATCCAAATTTGAGTTTAAGAGACACAAAAGAATTTGAAGAAATTAAATCTTTTAATTACGAAGGTGATTAATTAGACTTTTAGAAATGTAATGAAAACCTAATTTTAGTTATTGCATAAGGAAAATTGTTAAGATTTTTAGATTTCTCAAATATTGATGATATTAAAGAGGTTCAGACATTAGATTTTGATATTTAAATAATTTCTGTTTAACTAACATCCAAATATTGTTTAACCTAACATTATATAAGGAATTAACAATCTGATTACTTATTTTAGATACATGATATTTAAAATTTACCACATATATTTAAATCAGATATTTATAGTGGCTAAAATGCAATTTTGTCAAAAAACAGTTAATATTTAGCTTATTCAAATAATATAAATACTAAAATAATAAAGACATACACTAAACATCTTTATGAAGATAAAGAACCAGATGACAATTTAAATTTTATCTCCTAATCACCAAGTGGAAAATATCTAGCAATTTAAACAAAAAATTCAGTTTTAATTCTGAACTACAATTCAATGGAACAAATACATAAATAGTTTTTAAGCGAAACATTAATCGATTTTTCTGAAAATTGGAAATTTATGGCATTTTCTGACAAAGGTAAGATAAAAATTAAAGAAATTTAAAATGAATGTTAATTTTTAGAAAATGAAAAATTAGAATTATATGAAGAAAATTATTCTCTAATTACATTTTCTTTATCATAAATTGGAAATTATCTTGCTTCTGGGAATATAAATGAAGTAAAAAATGAGTGTAAGATAATTTTATGGGATGTTGAAAAATGTAAGCTAATAGCTTAAAGTGGAAATTTAGATTCTTATGTAAAACATATAAAATTCTGTCCTGATGGTATTACATTTGCAGCAGCATTAGAAAATGGTCCTTTACATTTATATTAAATAAAGGAAAATTTCTAAGAAATATCTATTTCATGCTTTAAATCAATAGCAAGATAATCTACATTATTAGCTCACAAAAGTATTCTAACTAAAAAGTCTTAAGTAATGAAATCTCAGAACTCAATAAGAGAATTATTCATTTAGAAAGGAGCGATTTTAAAAGATAATTGAAAATTATAAATAAATGCAAAAAAATAATATCAAAATTTATTTATAAGCATTTTCTTGTGCTCCTACTTTATCTTTTATATTTCTTATTTTTAATCTAAGTATTGAATATCAATATTTGAAATTGAACCGTTACGTTGATTTCTCCAACAATAAAATTTATATCTCATTACTCAAGAAAGAACAAAAATTAAAGGAATATCATCAATTTAAATTATTTAATTTGATATATTATATTAATAGACAGAGAGAATAATTTTTGTATTTAATATTTGTTAGTTTTTTTTCTAGTTTCAAGTACAAGCACTCTTAACCTTATTGACACAGCATCCAAAATTATTTGATTAACATAATTCGTAAGTTTATGGTATTGTAGAAACATCAAATAAATAACAATAAAACGAATTTAAAAAGAAATCTTCCTTTAAGTAAAGTTAAAAATAGAGAAATGAGATAAATTTATTACCATTTATGTCATTGGAAATGAATTTGTCTAAAAATTTTTAAGTAAAGAATTTTAAATGATCTTCTAATTAACAATAATTTTCATCATCCCTTTTATTTATTCTTCATTTTAAATATTATTTATTAAAAAAATGAATAAATTATATTTAATTCTTGACATTAAACTGATTTTTGAGATAATTTAAATGATGTTGTATTTTTGATCAATAATAAAATGAAATAACATAGAAATTTCTTTATCATAATGAATAATTAAAAAAAATATATTAAGAATTTAGGAAAATGATCAATCTTTATTTAAATACTATTTTTATATAAATGATATTTATTTAATACTGATTAATAAATTTTTCCATCCTAAGAAACAATTATATATCCTATTCATTGCAAGATTTATTTAATTAATATTGTTTATTGAACTTCTACTTAATAAAACTTATAGTAAATACATGAGCTAATCATCATAAAAGAATTGATATATCTTATTGATATTTAGTTATTTTGTGTAAGTCTTATATTTGGCTTGTCTATTTATTTTTATAATAAAACTTTTTAATAAATAGAATTAGAATCTTGCAATAATAAATATATATTTCAGGAAATTATTTTGGTTCTTACTACAATGATGACAAAATAAATTGTAAATCCATTTATAATTAAATCCATAAAAATTAATTGTATTTATCTTTGAGATAGGAAGTAAATTCAAGATTTTTATATGATAAATTTTATTCTCCTATAATCATTTAGATTTTTTAAAATTTTATCGTACTGAATAAAATTAATCTTAAATATATATAAATATTTAAAATAAATTTTTTTCGAAAAATAGTTTTTTATGAACTTGCGTACCTATTGAATTTCATAAAACAACAATAATATAATTAATTATTTTTAATGAAGTTTGGATTTTTCTTCAAAAATGAAAGATGGTAGTTTAAATGAATGATAAAGAAAGAGACATTGTAATTTTAGATTATCAAGCATTAGATTAAATGTTAAAATTATTAAGATTAATTGATTGAAAAATCTTCGATAATTAAAGAAGTTAAATTTGAAATATCCTAATAAAAACAGATTTTTGGAATAATTAATAATTAATTTATTTTCATGATTTTATGTCATTAATAATAAAAATATTCATAAAATAATCATATTTAACTTTCAATGAAAATAATGTCAAAATTCTAAATATTATAATATGACAAATCTTTTTCATCTTTTAATATCTTCCCATTGTATCTTAAAATATAAAAATCTGGAGACATTAAAGAATAATTATCAGATATCTTCTATTTAAGCTCATAAACCTTATTATTTGGATTTATTTTTATTATGAAATCATCAAAATCATCAGAATCAATTATTGTAATTTCATATAGAGTCTTTAAATTGTTAAATAAATATAACTTACTGTCTTCTTCAATATTACAATCAACAATTCTAAGATTACTTTCTAATTCTTTTCCTTTATAAAATAAGTGTTATTTATCAACTGGAAATTTTGATTACGATTCGATTTCATTTTTGATATCTTATATAGTTTCATATTGTTCTTTTTTAATTTAAAGTGATATTGATTAGGTTTGAATTGAAAACTTAATGTATTTTAATTCTACTAGTTCTAGTATTGAAAAATCAGATATATCATAAAACAACAATAGATTTTCATTTTTCAAGATCTAGTTTTTATATATTAAATGAAAGTCACCTAAATCACAATATTTTTAATTTAATCTTGTTTTCAAATTTTTAATAGTCAGTTTTTCATCTAAATTAACCATAATTTTTCTATTTTTTGATGCTTGATTGATGTAAATAAGATTTTTCAACTTCAACAAAACAATAGAATGTTTTTAAATTTTATAATAGAATAATTTTATGTTTTCTTACAATTAAATATTTTTGTAATATAATACTTATGAATTAATAGGATAATTGAAATTTATTGACAACTAATGTTTTATTTCACAAACACAATCATTAAGATTTACTTTTATAATATGTCTTTTGTTATTGTATATTACTATAATATTATTACTACAATTAATTTTAAGATGTAAAGTGGAATTTTTCTGTATTGTCTTACTATTAATCTTATTCAAAAATTTAGGGCCCAAATACAATTTCTATCTATCAGGGGGTATTCCTTCTCTTTGTAAAATTTATCCTGTAATTTATTACAAATATTCCTCATTTTTATTAACATCAAATGAGAGAATCCTTCCATTTGGTATTTATACAAAAATTTAGATTTTCCTATCCTCATAAAAATAAGGATGGTTGACATTAAATAGGTTTCCTTATTTTGAAAATGTCATTTCATCTTTTTAATTTTCTTCCTTATCATAGAGATTGTTGTGATTATTATTTAAAGACAAGTTTTGATCTTTCAATACTTCATAAGTAAATTAGTTATTCATCTATTGAGATAATGCCTAAAAGGTATTAATAGAATTATCACTATTAGATATTTACATTAATTCGTATAATTTTAATATTTATTAATAAAAAAACTTTGTCTTCCTATAAAAATTCACAATTTATAATAATAATTAGTTATAGAATTCTAATTACCTAAAATTCCTGGTTATTTAAACAAAGATAGTATCCTCTTATTAGGTATTTTTGAAAGGTGAACTTTATTTTTTATGCAATCATTAATAATTCTTTTATAAATACCCATTCCTCTTAGTTTAAGTACTCTAAACTTTATAACTGTAATTTTTTTATCTTAAAAAATAAGAAAATTAGAACAATGTATAGAAATTTTTCAATAACATAATCATTAAAAAGCAACATCTTTTATAAAATGATTTTTGAATTTGCCATCCTTCTAATAAAATTATATTATTTTTTTTAAATACAAACTTTAGAATGCATATTTACTAATTTTTTTGAAATTCTTTTTTAAACATTTTAATCTGTAGCTAAAGCTAGTAAATTGCTTACAAAATTAATGAGCATATTTAAAGATGAAAGAAATATACTTAAACTATTAAAGTTGTTGTATCATTGAAATAATATGATGTAAATTAAGTGTTTTATAATTGTTGAATAGGATAATATAAAGTTGTATCGAAAATAAAGAATTTACTAATAGAGAAAATGGAGAAATTGCAATATTGAATGAAAAATTCAAAGGATTATACAAAGAATTAGAATCTAAAAAACAGATTTTGAATAAGCTATCCAAAGAGCTTTCCAGAATTTCTTCTCAAAGACCAAAATCAAGTCGTATTAAAGCTTTCATTTGTAGAATTTTTTGAGTAAATAAATCAAAATATATTATTCTGAGTTGCTTTCTCAAGTTTAAGACATTATGAAAACATGAATTAAGAACTATAAAAGAAATAAATCTAACAATATGAGACAACAAGCATTATGAACAGGATTTTAGCTCTATTTTTAATTCACATCTTATTTTCTTTCTCTTTAAATCTAAATCTATCTCTCTTACATTTAAAACAATGAGAATATTTCTCATAATGTTTTAATACTTCATAAATAAATTTTATGATAAAAATTTGGTTGAGATATGTTCCTTTTATAAAACTTGCTAAAACAAATTTAAGAGGTATTGATTTTGAATTGGCTTCTTTCATTATAGCTAAAGTGTTGTTTTAATTTATCAAGTTTTTTCTCACTTTTAATTCACCTTAATAATCTATATGTCACCTTGTATATATTATTTGTTTAAATTTTCAGACAGTATTATTACTTTAAGTTTATAAGTTTAATTATGAATGCTTCTGTATCATTTATAGGAATCCTATTAATTTAAGTTTTTTCTAAATGATTAAAAAATAAATGGACATCTTTAAATTTATGATTTATTATATGTAAATTGTTGAGATAAATATTGAAATTGTGATAATAAAAAATGATCCTAATAATTATTTAATGGATAGAACTTTTTCCAGTAATTGTAGAGCATCATAATATATCTTCATTAATCTTAAATACAATCAATTAAATTATGAAGAGATAAATAGTTACTTATTTATGTAAATACATTTAAAATACCTTTACTAGATAGAGTGCAGATTTTTTGGATCGATAGCTAATGCTTTTACATCAAAATGATTGCATCCTCGTCTTTGTTAACATTGTTATATACAATATTATCCATAACCTTTTCTTAAAATATTGTTTTCATCTTTTATACTATAATGAATCTAAGAATTATAGATTTTTATTTAATCAATAATAGAGCTTCTATTAAAACTAACCATCCAGATATTTTCTGATGATATTTGATAGCCTGAAAATGTTACTCACCCTCATAAGTTTTTTATATAATTTTCTATCATTATCACCTTTTAAATAATAATTTAATGATGATGGATATTAAATAATTAATATCAAATCAATATCATTACACCAACTCTTTGATGTGGGAAAAAATTAAAATTTAATAATTTTATTTTCTCATCAATAATCATTTAGTCATTTATAATTCAACCTTTCATTAAAAATATTTTATATCTCATAAATAGATTAAAAATAAATTAATGTAATTCCTTCTCAAGTAGGAGTAAAATTACAAATTAAATTTTAAAAAATAAAATTTTAAATTATTTAGTTATTTAGGTGGACGTTCTGGAATAAAAAAGTATAGGAGAGAAGCATATTATTGGTTAAGGGTATCATAAACAGCTTTGTCTCTCGATCTCTACCAGAATGCCCACAAGTAACATCATTAGTCAGAATTCGTAGGATCCAAATGTGAGTGAAATAAAAAGATGCATTCCAGTTACCACCACTGTGCCAAAGCCGAGACTGGAAGTGCAAAACTAACAAACCTCATATCTAAGCTAGATTCACTTAGCATTTGAGAGAGTAATGTTTAGGGGTCTAATATAGCATGGGAATGGTTAGTCTAAACAGCTATAGTAGGCTATGGTGGGTCACAGGGGACGTTATGGAGTTTGAGCTCTCTTAAAAACTGTTGAGGAGGAATGTGTCGAAATGATGTATTGATTTTTTGGATCGACCTGAAAGAGAAAGAAGGAGAAATGAAGAAGAGTTTTGGGCTAGGATTGGATCCTAACTGTTAAGTCCTATCGTAGTTTTAAAGCCTTCTTATTGAATAATGTTCCTGGGGCGAGTGGACACAACTTGGATTATCAAAAGAATCGAATGGACAAAATTTAGAGGATAACAACTGAATTATTTCAAGAAAAGTTATCCAATTTTTACAAATGAATTTTTTTATTGTGAAAAAAAAAAATTTAGATTCAATAGACCAATTAAGCTATCCTAATCAGGTCAATTGTTATCATCTCAGATAATCATGAATAATCTCCCTGATTAAATTTTTATTAAAGAATAATAACTTACATGTATATTTTTAAAATGATTTCTGCTTTATTTCATTTTTAATCCGCATATTTTATTTATAATATTTTCTTGTCTATTAATTATTTAAATTTCATAAATATTATGTGGAAATTGTTCATCAACAATAGTAATTTTTTTTAAAATAACCAAAAATCCGATTTCAGACATTTATTGTATATTTAGGAGTATCTATTCTAAAGCATATTTTCAAATTAAATTGTCATAATTTTTAATTTTTTCTAAATTCTTGGTGAACTTTAAAAATTATTTTCTAAAAATAAAGTACAACAAAAGGCTGATACGATTTAAAATCTTTATAAAAATATTTTCAATTTCAATTCTTCATCTCATTATTCTTCTAATTTAATTAAGAAATCATGAATAAAGAATAGAAAAATAACTCTATATATTCTTTTATAATACATAAAGATCAAATATTAAATAAGTATAAATTTTTTTAGCTTTCTTAACCATCTGACTTATGTTCAAAATTTAAGTACTCCAGTTGTTTTGTATTGACAATTATATAATTGATAAGTTAATTAAAAAATAATATTTTAATAAAGTTAAAATAACATAAATTAGCATTATCTTATTTTTTTATTTAATTAATTTACCGTGAATAATTCATATTATTTTCATATAGCTAAATGAATAGGAATAAAAATTATCTAATTTTTAATATCACCCAAATATACAATGGATGTAACATTTCTTCGTAAATTTGATAATCT
Organism: Paramecium sonneborni; assembly: GCA_905182985.1. Classification (NCBI taxonomy): domain Eukaryota; phylum Ciliophora; class Oligohymenophorea; order Peniculida; family Parameciidae; genus Paramecium; species Paramecium sonneborni. The sequence goes on along the minus strand of CAJJDN010000036.1, from coordinate 616,144 downwards.
GATTGAAAATTTGATATGATAATCTTTTTGAAGTTTTTATTTTTAATTAAATAATAAAAATTTTTTAATTTATCCAATAACCTCTAGAAACATTGTTTTAACGATAATTTTAGATATTCATTATAATAATAATGTATATGCAATATAATGTATTTTGAAGAACGTTGTTAATTCTGAAAATTTTATCAATTAATTTTCCGAAATAGACAATTTTCGAAAAAATCAATTTTTTTAATAGTTTTTATGCATTACTCCTATCCCAATGGTCTAAACAAAACAATAGACATTTAGAAAGTTAATTACTACATCATTTGATTATAACTATATTAGCTTCATTACATCATCTAAAATTATAATACATAAATGTTTAATAATATAATATCTAAAAAATATTTCAGAGGATAGGGTTTTGATTTGAATAATATAAATAAAATCCTTAAATTTTTTCATTTAAGTCAAAAGATAGAATGAGAATGGAGAACATCTTTTTTTTGTTAATACTAAGTGAAATTCTTTATTAAAGTAATTCGAAAAATATTTATAGCATATTGTTGTCCAAGCTCCTGTTTTTAATGTAGTGGGGCTAGCACAAATTGCAATATTTGTAACCCAGGCTTCTTTAAGAGTGGTAATGACTGTCTTGCTTGTACTAAACCATGCGAAACTTGTTCAACAAGTATTACAACTTGTTCTACATGTGTTGATACTGCAAATTAATTAACTCCAACTTGTGCATGCAATAGTGGTCTTGTAATGAATACATCAACATATTTTTGTGAAAGTTGTTCGATTAATTGTTAAGTTTGTAGTTCTCCCACTATTTGTACTTAGTGTAATGCTGGTTATTGGCTAAATGGCAACTCGTGTAGTCCATGCATAAAACCATGCGCCAATTGTTCATTGAGTGGTAGTAATTGTAGTACTTGTGTTGATACTGCAAATCAAACACCATCCTCATGCAATTGTCCATCTAATTATATAATAAATACTTCTAATTACTTTTGTCTTTAATGTTAATTTCCATGTGCTACCTGCTAAACAACAGTAAGTTATTGTTTAACATGTGCAACAACATATACTATAGATTCAAGTACTCATACATGTTCATGTTAAAATAATTAATATGATACAACTACAACATGTTAAAATTGTACAAGTCCATGTTAGACTTGCACAGTATCTGCAACTAATTGTGGCTCTTGTGTAGATGGATTGCATAGACATCTAGATAATAATTAATGTATTTGTGATAATGGTTATTATGAAAATACTACTTGTTAACCATGTTAATTACCATGCATTAACTGTACTTCATCATCAACATGTACTTCATGTAATGATCCGACTTATTAATCAGGAACATCTTGTTAATGTTAATCAACTTATTTCATGAATGCTTCTTTTATGTGTCAAAGTTGTGTATCCCCTTGTTAAAATTGTACTTCTGAATCCTTATGTACATCATGTGTTTAAAATTATTACATTTCAGGAAATACTTGTATTTAATGTACTTCACCATGTTACAATTGTGTTGATCTTTCCACAAAATGTACATCTTGTATTAATACTAATTTAACACCAATCAATAACTTATGCGTTTGTCCAGACGGATATTATGCTGATACATCATTAAATTGCCAACCTTGTATTCATCCTTGTACAAAATGTGAAACAAATGGAAATCATTGTTTACAGTGTGCATCTACATTTGAAATGAGTACTACTACTCCAAATACTTGTGTTTGTCCTACTAATAAATATTTAGTAGTAACTAATACACCTACTGATTGTCAGCTTTGTACATAACCATGTGAAACATGTTCAGGAACAGCAGTTCATTGTTTATCATGTATAGATACTAATCAAACCGTTGATGGATCTAATGAATGTTAATGTGATGCTGGATTTTTTATGAGTGGAGTAAACTGTGATACATGTGTAAGTCCTTGCCTAGAATGTTTAGGAAGTGCTGATTACTGTACTCAATGCAAAGATACATAACATTATGAAAATAATGGGCAATGTATTTGTAATCCAGGTTATATTAATGATAATAACTATGATTGTATTCCATGTTAAGATCCTTGTGCTACTTGTTTTTTAGATGATACTCATTGCGATAGTTGTACAGATTCAAATCATTAAATTAATGCATCTGATTAATGCATTTGCAAAGACACTTTCTATTCAAATGCTATAGATACATGTGCACCATGTGTATCACCATGTGTCTTATGTGATAGTAATGGATGTTTATCATGTATTGATGCTAATTAAATAATAAATTCTTCAAATAATTGTGTTTGTAAACCAGGATATTATGAAGTAGGTTTAAATTGTTCATAATGTGTAATACCATGTGAAACTTGTGAAATCAATTAAAATCATTGTTTAACATGCGTTGATACTAATTAAACTCAAATCAATAATTAATGTATATGCAATGATGGATATTTTGAAGTCAATCATATATGCTAATAATGTTAATCTCCTTGTACAAAATGTCAAAACACGAACGATTATTGTCTATCATGTTCAGATCCAAATCATGATTTAATCAGTAATAAATGTGTATGTAAATATGGATATGGATAATCAGGAACTAATGGAACAGCTTGTTCCCTTTGTTAATACCCTTGTCTTGATTGCTCAACAAGTGTAAATACATGTCTCTCTTGTGTTGATACTATTATATTCCACCTTGATAATGACAAATGTTTATGTTAACAAGGTTATTTTCAGATTGGAACTAATTGTATATAGTGCTCATCATAATGTTCCACCTGCGTTGATTTATCTAGTAAATGTTTAGGATGTTCTGATCCAAATTCAGTGTTGAATCAAAATGATTGTCTGTGTAAACCAGGCTATTATTAAAACAATTTTATGATTTGTGAAGAATGCTAACTTCCTTGTCTAACATGTATATCGAATCAAAATTATTGCACATCTTGTTATGATTCAGGAATGCAATAGGCAATCGGAGGTTAATGTGTATGTTTTGATGGATATTATATTCTGAATAATCTATGTGAAAAATGTAATTAGATATGTAGCAAGTGTAATTCATATAATAATTGTACTGAATGTATAGATGGGTATTATTTAAATAATTAATAATGTTTAAAATGTTAAACACCATGTTAAACATGTTTTGATGAAAACACTTGTAAAAACTGTATTGATAATTATACTATGAATAATCTAGGAATATGTATTTAATGCATTTAAAATTGCCAAAAATGCATCGATTCAATTAGTTGTATTACTTGTTTTGATAAATTTTATTATGACTATTAATCTTGTATTCCATGTTCTTATAAATGTTTGACATGTGAAAATGATTCAGATTTTTGTACTTCTTGCCTAAACACGAGTCAAGTATTAATAGATAATTAATGTTATTGCAAAGAGGGTTATTATGAAGAAGGGTAAGATTGTAAACCTTGTGATTATATGTGTAAAATTTGTAATAGCTTATCATATTGTTCAGAATGTATAAAATTAGATTATGTTGAATTAAAAATAAATTCATGTGTTTGTGAAGATGGTTATTTTTTAGATAATAAATCATGTTAATTATGTGATAAAAGATGTAAAACTTGTTCTGAAAATTCTGATAATTGTTTGACTTGCAATTCTTAAATGAATAGAGTAAAATCGTAAAATACTTGTATTTGTTAAGATGGATATTTTGAAAATGATAATAATGATTGTTGGCCATGTGATTCAGATGAGGGCAAAATAATTAAGAATTGCAAATATAAAAATTGTAATGATAAAGTGTGGACATATGAAGAAGAATGTGATGATGGTAATGAGTATTCTAGAGATGGTTGTACTAATTGTAAAATTGATACGCAATATTCATGTATAAATATTCTACTTTAACCATCAATTTGCTTTAAATGCAGTGAAAACTGTTAAGAATGTTAAATGATTGAATCTAAAAAATAATCTGGATGTACTAAATGTCATCAAGGCTATTTTCTAATTTAAGATCAATGTGTTTAATGTGCTGAAAAATGCTTAGATTGTAAAATTAGTGCTTCTAATTGCATAAGTTGTAAATACCTATAAAATCAATAAGGGCAATGTTAATTATGTCAAAATGGTTATTATTTTGATTAAACTAATAAAAAATGTATTTCTAGATGTGGAGATTCTATTAAAACAATAGAAGAAGAATGCGATGATGGTAATTTATAATCAGGAGATGGATGCAATTAAAATTGTAAAAAAGAATAGAAATTCATATGCAAAGGTGGAACATGTATCATTCCAGAATATCCTGTTCCAATGTTATCTAGTTATGGCGATACTTAATTATATAATAACATCAGAAAGTTTAAATTAGAATATAATTTATTTCTAAATATCCCTGAAGATAATTTGATAGACAAAAGGATCAAATTATTTATAAAAAAATAGAATAATATTAATTCTATTGATAGTCCATATAATATGAAAACATAATATACTTTGAATAATTAATCCAATCTTAATTTTTCAATACATTTCTAGATTTTATTTAATAGAAGTACAACAAAAGAAGAATTTTTGATTCAATTTCCTAATCCTTCATATTTTATATCTGATCAAGGATATCCATAAATATTATCTGAAGTTTCAACTGCCATTCCAGAATATATTTTCATAAATTAAGCACAAGTAAATCAAGTAGAAATGGCTGGTACTAGCAATTAAATATTATTATACATAATGGCTGTAATGGCTGGAGGAGCAATCTTATTTGGTGGAATAGATATTTTTTATAATCTATTAGATACAATCTAGATGTTATCCTACTTAAAGTACATTAATACTTAATTTCCTTTTAATTTATAATCATTTTTTGACTTTTTTGGTTTTGCATAACTCAGCTTCGTCTCAAAATATTTACAATTGTAAGAATTAATTGATCCTTATATTGATTATGATAATCTTAAATAAATACCTGAAAAAATTTAAATGGATGAACTAAATTCATTATTTATTATAAATGGATCTTCCATACTATTTGTATGGCTTACACTTGTAGCAGTTTATATATTCTGTAAATACTTACCATATCTATTGAATGAGATTAAATTAAAATATTATAATGAAATACCTGGATAAATTGATTTTGTTTTAAAATGTAAGCTTGGGATTTTAGCTTTAAAAATATTGATCATTGAATTATGTTTAACTGTTGTATAGGAATTCTTCTATAGTGGTATTTTAAGAACATTTTTTGCAACTGCTTATGATTATACATTTTCAATGACTCTTTAACTTTTTGCTTTAGAGTTGAATTGTTAAAATTTGCTTGTAAGATTCAGTTCCTTATTAGCTTTAATAGCATTGGGCATCTATTTATTAATTATTTATATAATAACTAAAAAATGTGGAAGCCTAAAATTTACGATTGAAGAATATTAATATAGACTTAAATTCCTATCACTTTTTGAAGGAATAAAATATGGTAATTACTGTAGATATTATTATGCCATAAGTCTAGCGAAAAAGTTATTATTTATGTTAATACTTATATTTTGTTATCAGTAGCCTTATTTTTAAGTGTTAAATTTAATTCTCCTGTCGATTATAGAAATAATATGGTTGATTCATTTTTAACCATTGGAAGATATGAATGAATATTTTAAATAAATTTCATGCGAGATTAATAAATCTATTGCTCTATTTTTTATTTCAGGATTAGTTTTAGACTAAGAAGCAAAAATTTTTAGTGAAGATATACGATCAATTATTGGATGGATTTGCATAGGAAATATAAGTTTAATTTTGATTATTTAATTAATAATCGATGCTATTTAGTAATGGATATTCTTAATCAAAAAATACAAAAAATTCAAAAGAATGGTCGAAAAATTTTATAGATTTTGGAATCCCCAATAGTAAAGAGCAGATCATTAAATATTTAAGTGATTTATCCTTTAATTTTAATTCTATTTAATTAATACATATTATCAACATTATAAAATTTAATTTAGCATTAAAATATCTAATTTGAATCAAGATCTTTACCATAATAGACACTTATGAAATATTATCAACTATCATTCATTCATTTTAGATATTGATATTTGAAGATATTATAATAAAATTCATAAATATATAAAAGTACAATTTTCTTTGTA
>CAJJDN010000036.1:592175-608392 GCA_905182985.1 Paramecium sonneborni | reverse complement strand
GGATAAATTGATTTTGTTTTAAAATGTAAGCTTGGGATTTTAGCTTTAAAAATATTGATCATTGAATTATGTTTAACTGTTGTATAGGAATTCTTCTATAGTGGTATTTTAAGAACATTTTTTGCAACTGCTTATGATTATACATTTTCAATGACTCTTTAACTTTTTGCTTTAGAGTTGAATTGTTAAAATTTGCTTGTAAGATTCAGTTCCTTATTAGCTTTAATAGCATTGGGCATCTATTTATTAATTATTTATATAATAACTAAAAAATGTGGAAGCCTAAAATTTACGATTGAAGAATATTAATATAGACTTAAATTCCTATCACTTTTTGAAGGAATAAAATATGGTAATTACTGTAGATATTATTATGCCATAAGTCTAGCGAAAAAGTTATTATTTATGTTAATACTTATATTTTGTTATCAGTAGCCTTATTTTTAAGTGTTAAATTTAATTCTCCTGTCGATTATAGAAATAATATGGTTGATTCATTTTTAACCATTGGAAGATATGAATGAATATTTTAAATAAATTTCATGCGAGATTAATAAATCTATTGCTCTATTTTTTATTTCAGGATTAGTTTTAGACTAAGAAGCAAAAATTTTTAGTGAAGATATACGATCAATTATTGGATGGATTTGCATAGGAAATATAAGTTTAATTTTGATTATTTAATTAATAATCGATGCTATTTAGTAATGGATATTCTTAATCAAAAAATACAAAAAATTCAAAAGAATGGTCGAAAAATTTTATAGATTTTGGAATCCCCAATAGTAAAGAGCAGATCATTAAATATTTAAGTGATTTATCCTTTAATTTTAATTCTATTTAATTAATACATATTATCAACATTATAAAATTTAATTTAGCATTAAAATATCTAATTTGAATCAAGATCTTTACCATAATAGACACTTATGAAATATTATCAACTATCATTCATTCATTTTAGATATTGATATTTGAAGATATTATAATAAAATTCATAAATATATAAAAGTACAATTTTCTTTGTAGAAGTTAATAAAATGATTAAAGTAAAAGGAAATAAGTTTAAATTACTTTGATCATATGATAGAGGATATCCATTTATTAAATTTATTTAGAATAATAATATTTAGATTTCTCTCAATTTTTGAAATTCTCTTATCGCAATTATGTCTTGCACAAATTTCAGCTTTGAAAATAAGGGACCTTTTTCGAATATTTCAGTTATTTGTTCCATGAACTTTAAGAGTTATTCCTCAGGATACATGGATATATGAGTATAAAACGCATTTTACTTATAATCTGCTTTATCAGGCCAGAATTTAATTGAAATTCGTGGATTCTTCATTCTTACTTTTATAATAATTTATCAAGCTCTTCTAAATTTATAAAACTCTATAAATTTATTGAATACAAGATTACTATTAGTTTATCGCCTAATTATAACACAAAACAAAATTTATAATTATTAATCACTTATCAGCAACTTAGGTCAATTCTACTTTTATGAATAAAATTAATTATTGTAGGAGAAGCTTATCTTGTAAAATGCTTCTTCCTATAACTATTACTATATATTATTCGTTTTAATCATAAAACTCTAATGTAAATTTAATGCTAATTATGTTCATACATATTAAATGGAGAGAATCATAATATTTATTTAAACAGTAGAAATTTTTCTTATTTCTCCTGAAATATGCCGATATGATAATTTGAATATGTTAAAGGAATATTTTAAGATTTATAAATTTAGATTTTAATTTTGAAAATCCTAAAAATTTTGATATTGTTAACAGCTTTAAGTTCCATACCATTTGATCTTCATTATGATATTTTCATGTATATCATTTCAGTTCAATAATATCAATAAAATCCAACAAATATATTGATTTAAAGTTTAGTTATGTTATAAAGCAATCAATTAAATACATATATGGATACAATTTGATTTAGATTTTCAGTTTTTTATATTAATAATCTTTATGTCAGTACAATAAAAACAAATTAAGGCATTATTTAAGAAAACTTTTAATATTTTATTGCTCTTCTTTAGATTAATGTTAACTTGATAATAATTTAACATTTTTATTATTTTGGTAAGACGAAACATAAAATATATTTAAATGATGTTTTCCATATATTTGGTAGTATGTCTTTGCAATTTTAGTAGTATTAATTGATGTGATTTATTTTTTTTTATTTCATAAAATTTTAAAATATGGGTATCTGTAAAATGGCTCCTATACCTGAAGGAATAGAAAATATTGATACAAAGCCTGAATAGAATAAACAACTTGAACAACAAGATGAAAATGAAGCAGCTTTGTAAGACAAACCTTAAGATTGGACAGAATATACAGGGAAATTTATAGAACCATCTTTGCCTACTTAATTTAGAGATAAAGTTAATTATAAACCAACAAATGAAAATCGCATTCTTCCTCCTTACAAAGAATCAGATGGCACTATTTACAAAGGATAATGGAATAAAGGGGAATAAAATGGATATGGATAAATGTTAAAGCCTGATGGAACATATTTTAAAGGATTGTGGAAATCTGGTATTTTTTCAGAAGGAGGGCTTTTATATCCAAATGGGGAGTTTTTTGTAAATCTATTAAATCATTATTTTAAGATTGGGACAGCAAAATATGGATAAAGATATTTTGCCAATGGGGTAATTTATTAAGGTGAAGCTGATCATGGAATTCCACATGGTTAGGGAGAAGAAATATATCCAAATGGTTAGAAAAATCAAGCATTCTATTAATATGGATTAAAGGTTTAATAAGAAAGTAGTCAAAACAATCAATGATTTCGTTTTATTTGAATATAACATAAAATGTATCATTTTTATATTATATATTTTATTTATTTTAAAGTCTTTTAGAGAATAATTAAGAAAATTCTATTTTTCATAAATTGAATTTGAATATAATAATCAAATTAAAGGGTTGGAAAAATATTTTTAGGAGCTTTAAAGAATATAATACTTTAACTTATTTTAGTAATACTTTCATATTAATGTAATTCAGTTTTCAAGGAATATTTTTCTCATATTTACATCATTTTTTAATTAAATAGCTCATCTGGCTTTTAGAATAGATGCTCTATTTCTAAGAATAATTATTTTCAATACTATNTTCAATCTTAATAATATAATAATCTTTATGTCAGTACAATAAAAACAAATTAAGGCATTATTTAAGAAAACTTTTAATATTTTATTGCTCTTCTTTAGATTAATGTTAACTTGATAATAATTTAACATTTTTATTATTTTGGTAAGACGAAACATAAAATATATTTAAATGATGTTTTCCATATATTTGGTAGTATGTCTTTGCAATTTTAGTAGTATTAATTGATGTGATTTATTTTTTTTTATTTCATAAAATTTTAAAATATGGGTATCTGTAAAATGGCTCCTATACCTGAAGGAATAGAAAATATTGATACAAAGCCTGAATAGAATAAACAACTTGAACAACAAGATGAAAATGAAGCAGCTTTGTAAGACAAACCTTAAGATTGGACAGAATATACAGGGAAATTTATAGAACCATCTTTGCCTACTTAATTTAGAGATAAAGTTAATTATAAACCAACAAATGAAAATCGCATTCTTCCTCCTTACAAAGAATCAGATGGCACTATTTACAAAGGATAATGGAATAAAGGGGAATAAAATGGATATGGATAAATGTTAAAGCCTGATGGAACATATTTTAAAGGATTGTGGAAATCTGGTATTTTTTCAGAAGGAGGGCTTTTATATCCAAATGGGGAGTTTTTTGTAAATCTATTAAATCATTATTTTAAGATTGGGACAGCAAAATATGGATAAAGATATTTTGCCAATGGGGTAATTTATTAAGGTGAAGCTGATCATGGAATTCCACATGGTTAGGGAGAAGAAATATATCCAAATGGTTAGAAAAATCAAGCATTCTATTAATATGGATTAAAGGTTTAATAAGAAAGTAGTCAAAACAATCAATGATTTCGTTTTATTTGAATATAACATAAAATGTATCATTTTTATATTATATATTTTATTTATTTTAAAGTCTTTTAGAGAATAATTAAGAAAATTCTATTTTTCATAAATTGAATTTGAATATAATAATCAAATTAAAGGGTTGGAAAAATATTTTTAGGAGCTTTAAAGAATATAATACTTTAACTTATTTTAGTAATACTTTCATATTAATGTAATTCAGTTTTCAAGGAATATTTTTCTCATATTTACATCATTTTTTAATTAAATAGCTCATCTGGCTTTTAGAATAGATGCTCTATTTCTAAGAATAATTATTTTCAATACTATTTCTTGATCAATTAATATAATATGATGATAACGAGATATTTATTTTATTATTTTTATTCAATATCCTCAATATTCTCTATCTGTTACTTTGGACTAGAGTAAAAATATTATGATTTAAATTTGAAATTAAATTGTTTGAGAAAATTGAATGAAGGATTTACAAATCATTTTCAAAATCTGCTTACCAAATATTTATGTTCTTAAAATTTATCTTAAATTTTTGGAATATTCAACTTAGACATCATTTATTTATTAATTTATAAATAAAGTTATAAGTAGATGTATATCAGCAAAAACTAATTTTTGTTATTTGGGTAAATTTATATGAAAAAAATACATTTAATTAACACAAAAAATCCATTTTCATCATTGTTTTTTACTCTAAAGACAATGGCCTTGAAAAGTCAATAATAGAAAAACCAAAATTTTCTGAAAGTTTATGATATTTTCTCAGTATATTCTTGATGAAGAAATTTATAACATGATAGATGGTTTGATATCCTTTTAATGATTTAAAAAACTTCAATTTTATCCAATTTATATTTATGTTATAAAAACAATTCCATCAATTTCAATAAATTATAATTTAGTAGAATTCTTATTTGTCAGTACATTAATATTTTTGAATAAACATTTGTTCCAATACCTTAATTTTATTTTAGAAATCTGGAAAAGACTAAAATTTATGAATATTATCATACATATTAAGGCCTCATCATCCCAAATAATTATATTGATCAACAAATATAAAACCTAAGTGCTAAATTTTTGGAAACCGTGATTTAAAGTTAATTTTGAAATAATTTGTATTGCTAATTCTTAGATTCGATTGTCTTGATGTTGCAATAGTTGTAATAAAGAATTTTATAAAGGAATTTCACTTTTTCAAATACTTTAAATAAGTAAATTTAATAAAAATTGCAATAAAGTTTTAAGCAAATAATATCTATAGATATTATAAAAATATTTTAAATCGAAGTTTTTGTTGTGATTTTAAATAATTCTATTTCATTAATGAGTCTTTCAATTCTTTATAAAAGATAATATTTGTATTATTATTCATGATGCTTTTTTTAAAATTTTTTAAATAGATGCTTTTTCAAAATTTCACTTTAGTAGTACAGCAAATTACATAAAATGATCATATATAACGAATTCATTAATAATTATGTAGGTACTTTCTTAGGTGATCTAAATTGCTAATACAAAAATATTTATATAAATTCTTCATTTAGAGCCTGAATCATCAATTAACCTTCTAAATTAAGAGTGTTTTTATCAGTAAAATTAGCAACATAATTTTATTTCCAATTTAAAATTATTTTAAGCTTACATGAATTATATTTTAGCAAAAGTATTAATAGATGAATCTGGAAATACACGATTTTTCTTTAATTAAAGTTTATAAAGTTAGATTAAAATTTTTAACATAATAGTAAACAATTCTTGTTTCTTTACAAAAAAATCTCACCAATTCATTAAAATTCACCTTAATTAAAAATCTATTTACTTTCTAAATGAGTGTTTATTAGCCAAGTTTTCATTTTTGTTCAAAATTGTTATTATCTTTTATAATCTTTCATAAGTTTTTAGTTGATAATATAATTTTTTTCTAAGATTGATTATTTTTTAAAATGATTAATTCTCTCACTGGATCTTAAAAACAAATAAAATATTTTCATTATTTTAGTATTAATAAATTTTTTTAAATTATTTGATTGTACCGTTTTTTTACATTGAATGCTTTATTTCATTGTAATTAGAATTAATAACTCCTTTTCTATGCATTTTTTAACGAAAAAGTAAATAAGAGATATAAGCTCCATGTATTGAGTTTACAATTGATGTTGATTGTATTGTAAATGCCTCCATATAATTTACCGTTCCAACAAAATTTTAAAATTCCTTTATTTTTAGTAAAGCCAAAATGAATTAAATGAACCACTTCTAAAATTATTTTTCATTAAATTTCATTTTTTAGTCACATATTTTACCTTCATCAATACGGTTATCATAAAATGAACAGATGTTTTATTCATTTCACACTGAATCAAAACATAAGATGAAATTCTGACATTGGTAAATATTCAAATCATTATCTGGAATAAGATATAATTTATATACAGATTCACTTTTTTCTATTATTGTATCTATCTCTTTTAACCAATTATTTAAATACAAACTTTCAAAATATAACATCACAATCATTATGACTCTTTCCATATATAATTCTTCATTCATTGCTAACTATCTAAATGTACAAGATTAATATTTTTTTTGTGAGTTTTGATAATTGGAGATTAATCCTCTTCATTTTTTAGATCTTTGTACATATTATTCATCACAGTCTAAGGTTGATAGTTGAAATAACTGTGAAAATTTCATCGATTTATTTCTTTCTATAAATTTCTAATTTTTTGTAGTTTTAAATTAAATAACCATTTTCTACAATAATAGCTTTTTTAGGAATATTTAATATTATATACAATTGTAAAAGTTGCTTTTTTAAAAAATAAGTTTAACAATTGTTAAAAATAATTTAGTTCATTTTATTAATATTAGTATGAAGCTTTTCTAAATTAAAGTAATAGTCACAATCATTTAGCTTTAGTTTTATTAGCAGCTTAACTTGCATAAAATAATAAAAGCATAAATTTTTAATGATTGATAATGAATTCTTTTTAAACTTATTTAAAATATATTTTTGTTAATTAATCATCTCAAAAATCATGAACAAAATTTATAAAGGCCTTTAAACTTGAATTATTATAAATATCTAACTAATTTTTTTGATTTTAAGCAGTTTAAAAAATTTAATTAAAAAGAAAAGAATTCAAAATCATGAAATTTATAATAATATGATTTTAGAGATTTTTAAAAGACTCTGTCATTCCTTTATAAAATTTTCAAAACAAAAAAAATATAAAAATCACTTTCTTCATTCTTCATAAAGGCAATCAAATCATAAGAAAATATTCAAGGATCTATAAATTCTTTAAGAAATTTAAACAGATTTATATTAAAATCCATCTGACTTTTCTATGCTTAAGAGTTCTTTTTTTAGAGATGAAAAAATTTTGTTTAATCATCATTTTGCTTTTTCTAATGTTTATATTACTAAAATTAATGTGATTAGTGAATATATTATCTAACCAAGCACAGAAAAGCAATTTCTTTAAGAATTTAAAAATTTTTGAATAAATGTTAGGTCTTGATGGCCATTATTCCCTTATAAGCCCATAATTTCAGCCAATTTATTTTTCGTCAGACAATTTAGGTTATCTTGATATTAGCTGAAAAAATAAAAATATTTATGATATCATTTTTAATAATTTTTCAAATTTATACTAAAGTGAATACACTTTAATGCTGGTATAAATCTTTATTATTCGATTTAAATTTTATTCGACATGCAACTCATAATTTTAATAAATAGATTGTTAGATTCAAAGGAAGAAATTAATAATATATTATCATCAAGAAAAAACAAACTTTATACAACTATAAGACATAATATGTTTCAAAAGATTTAAAGTTCTTATATGAAAAAGAATATATATAATCTCTATCATCATATCTATAATATTTAGTGTAATGGTAATAAGAAAGAGTTTAAAAAAATGTATTCGTTTCAAAATAATCAAAAGGGATTTTACTAACGAATGCGTACTTGAAATTATATTACAAATCTAGGAAATTAGATAAATTCTTGAGAAAAGTTGAAAAAGTTCAAACAATAAGATGTAATCAAAATATAAGTCTTTTAAGATTCATGTTTCCTCTAAAGTAGAAATACTAAGAATATTCATGAGATGAAAGGGTCTAGAAGAATCTAATACAACATCAAAGTTTGATTTTTATATTTTAGTCCATGTAATATTTTTTTTTGTTTTTTCCCAACTTAATAGTAATTTATAATTTTCAAAAGAAATTTACAAAGTCTCTATTAATTTATTATGATCCAAAACAATTATCAGAATGTTTAATAAAGAACAATAAAAAGATGATTATTTTCAAAATCAAACATAAAAAATTTTCAGTCGATTTGTCAACACCTATCTGAAAATGATATATTTTCATTTTTACATAATAAACTTAAAATACATAGATTATTAACTCTTACCATAATTTATTTCTACTTTAATACCAAATTTGATTTTGTTATTGTAAGATCCAGAAACAATATTAGTATACTTTAATAAATAGATAATTTTATAATAATTAAAGCTCATTTTTACATTTCGTACAGTATAAATTAAGGTGGTTTCTTAAAATCTTAGATATTTCAGTTTAATTATCTCCATAGTTATTATATTTTTTATGGCATGAATAATTCTATATGTTAAATAATAAAAAAATATTAAACTCTGAAAGAATAAATTAAATCTTATTTAGATGTTCCTTTTGATATAATTTAAATATAGAATAATTATTTAAGATTATTAAACTGAAGGTTTATAAAAGAAAATAAATAATGTTTAAGATTTAATAATCTTTATTTATTTTATCATTATTTTTCAATTTATTCTTTTTATTGATTTTTTTCTTATTCTGCTAAGATTTCAAGTGTCATAGATAAAATTGCTTATTAAACATTCAATCCATCTTTAACTGATATTTCTTTAATAAATATTAAAAAATATACCTAGAAAAGACATACCTGAAGCATCTGCAAATTGTTTTCCCTCTTCAAAAGTAATTTATCTTTAATCTTTTAAATCTGTTTTATTTCCAATCAACATTTTTGGAACACTCGCTTGTCCAAATTTGTCTGCCTCTATTATAATTTATGATAAAAAATACAATCTAGCCATTTCTAGATATCATTGAATGATTATTTATCTGTAACATCATAAAATATAAAAATTCCATGAGCACCTTTAAAATAACTTGAAGTTATAGTCATAAATCTTTCTTATCCGGCACAATCCCAAATCTTATTTTAAATATAATAATACCTATGCTTTTATGGCTTTACCATTTAATTCAAAATGCTATACCTTAAAATCCACTCCGATTGTTGGGAGATAGCTATCTGTAAACATATTTTCTGTATATTTAAACATAAATGCTGATTTCCCAGCAGCACCACTTCCAGTCAACAACAATTTCACAATTTATTCTTATTCGGTTTACATTCTATTTTAATTATTATCATAAATCCATTTTTCTAATATTTATAAATGAGAACAAAAGATTTACTTTTAATCAATTAATTTATAAGAAAATAATTGTTCAAATTATCATTAATTGAGTAAAAATATCTCTATAAGTTTCACAAAAATCAAAAAAAAATTTAATGTAATATTTTGTTATTTTATTTATTGAACATCAAATTATGATTATGTTTTTAAAAATTAAATTTAATTTCAGAAAGATATAAAGGCTAATCCTTTATTCAATTAATTTTTTTAAAAATTATATATATTTAGAAAAAAAACTTCAAGTATATCATTTTAAATCAATTACCAGACGTTTTTAAAATACACTCTTATTTTTACAAATTTAATTTCTAATTTAACAAATAACAAACCCTTTACAAATTATAAATCAATAACAATTAGTTAAAATGTTTTATGGTTTATATGTTACTTTTAAAAATATCATATTAGAGCTTCTTATAAAAGTTGATTTCTATTTCCAATATCCAAAGTATTATGTTGCAATTTTATGAAATATTTTCCATAATAATAAGAAAACATATACATAATTAATATTAAAAATAAATAATTTATTTAATTAACAATTCATAATTTTATATTTACTTTATATAATTAGTTAGAATTGTTTAAATTCTCAAAAAGAGAATATTAATTTTGATTTTCATATATGTTATTATTATATAATTTCTAATTATTTTTCATATTAACTCAGTTCATCCAATAATTTGTTTTGAAAAACTGGTTTAAGCCATAAATTATTGTATCATCGATGGTCAATAACTACAGAATGCCATATTCCTACAAATTTTTTTGAATCTAACATAGATTTTATTAATGTTCATACTCTCACTTTTTTGAACTTGAGTACCTTGCTTGATTATATTTTTATGATTAAAAGTAATCATATTTCTTTAATTAATTATCATACTTAGTTTAATTGATAATTTAAAGCTTTTTAATAAATTATAAATAAATATAGTGTGAATTAACACTATAAGACTGTTGTATAGAATTTATTTTATAATATTTAGATTATGAATATCACTATGAAATTCATATTTTTTGGTTATTTGCTATCAAAATTAAAGCATTGTTTTATTAAATTGAAAAAAATCTTATTTAATTAAATCTTTTTATCTCCTATAATTGCCAAATAAATTCCATTCTTAAAGTAAATAAGCAAATAATAAACTTTAGAAGAATCTAATATTTTTGTAAAATATACGAACACAAAAATATGATTGTTTTTCATTTAAAAATATTGATTTTACAAAGTATTTAAAGCAGTAAAGATGAATGATTCAAAAAAATCGTGGCTCGTCTTAAGAACTTGATAAATTTTTTGGTTCATTAAGATGTTCAAGAATAGAAATTCGAAGTGAGATTTATAATGAATATTATAATTTAATATTTAATCTAAAGACTTTTGAGATTGGATGAATGATTAAAGAGGAAGATAAAGATTATGGATCCGTAAATAAGATCGTATATATTCTTTTAAATTTTAAATAAATAATTTTAAGACTAAAAGTTGATAGATTAAAATTATGAAGAATAGTAAAAACCTTTTAGAAATAAATATTTTATTTTTCGTTTAAAATATAAATATACTTAGAAGCTGTCTTTGTTTTATTGTTTTTTCGACAATTTATTTTAAAGCTATAAAGGATTATTAAATTGAATTAAAAACTCTTTCTTTTAAATTAAACACATTTTTATAAAATTAATAATTAACTTTGAGTTACACATTATTAAGAATTAAATCTAAGTTCATACATTTCTGAGTTCTGTAAAAGTTTTCTTTTATATAAAATAACTAATTCAAGATTAATCTATATAATGATCCCTAACTAATTGTCCTATTATTTCATAATCTAATTCTTTCTATTTCTTTTTTTAAATCTTAAAAGGGTTATACAAATTATTTTAGTTCAAGTATTTTGAATTTATGTTGTTTTCTAAATTTTTAATGATATTTTTTGAAAGTATATAGGCCAAATTGTTATATTTATTTGTTTTAATACTAATTTTTTTGAGATAAAGACAATTAAATCAACTATTTGAAAAATAAAGAAAAATAGACTTAGAATTTTTATAGGAACATTATATATAAATTATTAATCTTAATTTAAATGTGAATTCGTTTATTTTTTATTATTATCTTTAAAATAATAAATAATGGACTAAAACTCATCTAACATCCAACTCTTTGACAGGCAAAAAAATAGTTTGAATTTCAACAAAAATGAGTAAAATAGAAAATATCTCCTTTTCTAAATAGAGAAAAGTTAATTATAAAAATGTCAAGTACACAATGTTCAATATTATTTTTAGAACTATTCTGATCAAGAAAGATAAGATTAAATATTAAGAACACCTAGTCTTACATAATATGTTAAAAACACATTAAATAAAGTGAAAGTAGCTCAAAAATCGAAGATCTAAAAAAATATTTCCATTCCTCAAAAAATACATTAAAAATTCATTCAATAAAAACAAAAAGAATTTGTTAAATTTCTTACATTATGTCTAACAATTATATCTTTTGTTGTAATAGTTGTAGAATAGTATAAACAGAAATAAAACAGAAGTTCTAATGATTATTGACTTTATAAAAATAATGAATAATCTTATATTGTTTTGAATTGTTATTTCGTAAATTATGAGATTATAACATTACTCTATCTAGTTGAATGTTAAATTCAAATTGAAAAAAAATCGAAATCCTAATTTGTCTAAATAATTAAGTAATTAATTCTGAAGAAATGTCTAAAAGAGGTTTGAAGGATAAAATTCTTGAATTCTTTAAAGACTTTTGTTATTTTATATTGATTAAATTAGAAACAGTCATCTTATTATTGATATTTTAAGATTACAATATATTTGCTTGATTTATTAATTTTACTATTAAGAATGCTATTTTAAATATAAATTATATGTTATTTAATAAATGTATATATAATTAGTAACAAAAATATCTAAGAAAGAAAAATAATCTTATTTCTTTAAATTGTTAAGCTTTTTGAGCAAATTTAAAATAAATGAGAATATATTATTTAGTCATTCTGATCAATTTCAATATACTAAATTAATTTTTAATTATATTAGAAATTTATGATGAAGCATAAGGTTTTTATTTTCCTCATTCAAATGATGAGATATTAAATATGCAAATTTTTTAGAGTGTTTCAAATTCTTTAACATTAATTATATACCTTACTTTTTTATATTAATTTATTATAATCCTAAAATTATTTTTATGTTTAGATGAATATCTGAGACATATTAAAAATAATTCTAATTTAGTGTGAAAGAAAGTATTTTAGAGAAGTATTATATATAGATTTTAATATTAGATAAAATAATAGATTAATAATTAATAAATGAGAATATATTTAAGAATGAATAGTTTTGAACATTATTCATATTAAAATAATCAATAATTTTAATGATTTTAATAAGATCATATTAAATTCTGACTACTAAATGGTTTTAATTTCTGACCATGTTTATATTTACCCATAAATATTAATAAAAGTTCAAAAATCTCGTTTCCAAAACTATAATTCAAATCAATCCAGTTCCCATTTTTTTCACTATTTTGATCATATTCCCCTCCTCCTCTATAAATAATAATAAAATATTACATAATTTATAAATCTGATTGTGGATTCTTTTTATAATAAATATTCCACAATCCTTATTTTTTACCTAATTAATAATCTCCTTTCATAATAACATAGTTTGTGCTAATATTATTGAATATGTTATACCTTCTGAAATTTTCAATTAAATCATTCCATAAACCATGTTTTAATCCTCTTTAATCATAAATTCCTCCACCTCTAAATAATTTTAATATTATCTACATGGTTTAAATTCTTTCTTTTAAGTTTTTCCTTAATTAAATATTCCATTTTCCAAATTTCTTTCCTTCTTAATAATCTCCAACAAAAGTTACTTATGCTGAACTATGAAATAAATAAAATATTAAACTTTTAAAAGTTTTTAAATATTTCAACCCATTTACCATTTTTTTTACCAGAAACATCATATATACCTCCACCACTTTAAAGATTAAATAAAATTTATTACATTCTATTAAATGGTTCATTTATTGTATATCTAAATTTGATTATCCATGATCCTATTCTTTATTCATTTTCATATTATCCAGATTCAATAACTTAACATTGTCTAAAATATAATTATTATGTTTTACTTATAAAAATTATCATTCAAATCTATCCATTTTCCAATTTTTCTTCCTTAAGAATCATACTCTCCACCACCACTAAAAGAATTAATAAAAGTAATTACATTATCTTAAATTTATGTTTTTCATTTAATCTAAATGAAGTAATCCATTTTCCTTATTTGATTCCATTAGAATATTCACCTTCCAAAATTACTTAACAAACACTTTATTAAATAAACTATAATGTTTACTTTCTAAACTCATCATATAACTCTATCCATTTTCCAGTTTTATTTCCATTATCATCATATATTCCTCCTCCTCTAAATAGATTTTAATTAATAAAAATACATTTATGAAAAAGCGGGATAATAATTTGTCTTTAATTAAATATTCCATTATCCTTATCTTACTCCATAATCATTATATATTCCAGAATATTTAACTATACATTGACTAATATATTAATGTAACTGTAATACCAATGATAATTTTCATGTATATCTATCCAATAACCTATTTTCTATCCATTATTATTATATTCACCCCCACCACAATAAAAATTGAATTATAATATTTACATTATTTCTCTATCATTACCCACACTAAATTAATCAAATGCCATCCATCTTCCTTATTTTAAATCATTTTTATATTCACCAATAAAAGTCACTACACGATCTCTAATTATTTGTAATATTATAATACAGACTATATTTATCATGAAGTTCAACCCAAATCCCATTTTTTTATCCTTTTTCATTGTAAATTCCATTAGCTCTATGAATTCTATTTTATATATTTACATTTATTGATTCTATAGATATGTTATCCATTCTCCCTATTTTAAACCTTACTTATATTCTCCTTTAATAACAACCTAAGATATTCTAAATTTTCATTTAAACATATACTCATAATAATTTACAAAAGGTTCAATCCATTTTCCACATTTCTTTCCATCTTCATTGTAATATCCACCTACATTAATATTATCACCTCTCCAATAAGCATTCCATTTTCCAACTTTTCTTTATTTCCTATCATATTCTCCTTTCCATCGAAGATTTTTAATTTAATCTATATTTCTTATGATTTCTGGTTATACATTTTTCTCAAAATGATTTTCTCTATTTATAATAATAATAGATTACGCCTTAAGTATAGTCCCATCCATTATATAATTAAGCCAACCATCATTTGTAAACTCTATTTAAAAATTAGACTTTCTTATTGATCTATTTTGATTTTCTATTCCTTATTCTATATGTATTCCAGAATGCCAATTCCAAACCTCTTCATTTACTAAAATAACAGTAATATTTTTACATTTAATCTGTTTTTATACCTAATCTTTTCTTGAATTCTCAATTGATTTCATTAATTAAAATTAATTTAAATCTCACTTCATATCTAATTAGTAAAAAAATAATTTAGAAATCTTCTTTTAATATAACACAAAATATTAAAGATTAAATATTAAATATAATATCTCACTAAATCTAAATATTATTAATTAATCTATAGAATCTAATTCTCTTTTCCTAACCTTGACTTATTACTAATAAAAAAAGAAAATTTTATCCAAAATTTTCATTTCATAATCTATTATTATGCTTGTATAATTTATCTTAAATAAGCATGATAATAGAATCTATGATCATAAAATGTCTTTATATTTTTGTTCATAAAATTAGATTAGGCTTTCAAATTGTTCAATGAAATTCCATTACCTACAACTATGAGTCTAGTTTAAGTCTTAAAAATTTTTAATATTTTAGTTTTCTGGGTATATCATTCAATGTTAAATAGAGCAATTCATTTACTTCGTATTTTTTCAAATGTGTTTTCAATTATTCCAAACTTATTTCAATATTGGTTTAATTTTTAAAACATTATGCAAAATATCAAACATACAATTTAAAAAAACTTCATTAATTTTATATTACATAATCAAGATTGACAAAAAGAAAATTTTATAAAATCACATTTCGTTTTTTGGAATTGTACCATATATAAAATTAATTTTTTTCTTGATTTAGAAGTAGAATTGCAATATAGAATTAAAAATTCAATATCTTTTTTAACGTTTCAATAAATATGTTTATAAGAAAAAATTATAATTTTAAATGTTTTATTAAAATTGAAAGTTATCAAAGTTATAATTAATTTAATTAGGTTAATTAAATGAATAGCCATTCATATGAAAGCCATGAAAATTCTATAAAATTAAGTATTCACTTTTATAGTTTAGTTATGGTATATTATTTAAAATAATTATATGTTATATTTGTATATATAATTTTTAAATAAATAAAATTTTATTTTATTTTAAATTTAATTTATTTAAGATATGCATTCTTAAGTAAAAATTTATAATTGTTACTGAAAATTATTATTTTACCTAAATAAATTGATTATCCTTAATTCTTACAGAGAATAATAAAGTTTTTAGTGGAAGGTTACAAAACAAACTGCCTTGTGATTATAAATATTCAAGTTCTCAAATTTAATCTAATAGTAT
>CAJJDN010000036.1:567466-592012 GCA_905182985.1 Paramecium sonneborni | reverse complement strand
CTTCATTAATTTTATATTACATAATCAAGATTGACAAAAAGAAAATTTTATAAAATCACATTTCGTTTTTTGGAATTGTACCATATATAAAATTAATTTTTTTCTTGATTTAGAAGTAGAATTGCAATATAGAATTAAAAATTCAATATCTTTTTTAACGTTTCAATAAATATGTTTATAAGAAAAAATTATAATTTTAAATGTTTTATTAAAATTGAAAGTTATCAAAGTTATAATTAATTTAATTAGGTTAATTAAATGAATAGCCATTCATATGAAAGCCATGAAAATTCTATAAAATTAAGTATTCACTTTTATAGTTTAGTTATGGTATATTATTTAAAATAATTATATGTTATATTTGTATATATAATTTTTAAATAAATAAAATTTTATTTTATTTTAAATTTAATTTATTTAAGATATGCATTCTTAAGTAAAAATTTATAATTGTTACTGAAAATTATTATTTTACCTAAATAAATTGATTATCCTTAATTCTTACAGAGAATAATAAAGTTTTTAGTGGAAGGTTACAAAACAAACTGCCTTGTGATTATAAATATTCAAGTTCTCAAATTTAATCTAATAGTATTGTCATAATATTCAAAAACTTCTCCTTACTGATTATATTTGATTGGAAAATAAGTAGTTTTAAATTATCCTTCTATGTAAAATATTATTTAAATTTTGTAAAGTTAATTTTAGCTAAGAAAATAAGCTAATTTGTATTTTATTGATTCAATTTTAATATAAATTTACCACTAGTAAATTTGTTAAAATAATTTAATAAAAATATCTTTATTTAGAATGTTTTTTTAATCTTTATGATTATGTATAATTTTTTTATTAGTACTCTAAAATTTCTGAAAAAAGAATCATTTTACATAATAGATTTGCTATTTTTATTTCATTAAATTTCTTTTTTATTTAGAATATAGAATATATTAATATTATAATCAGAAGGAATGAATTTTCTATAGGTGTAAAATATTTATAGATAGTTAATTTTTAAAGAATATATTAAATTAATGTTGGATTATTTATATAATTTTCATTATTCTGTATATTTTCGAATTTAAATTTCCTCTGATTTTTTATCCCATGTAATCAAATAATCTCCATTATCACTGATACTTCCAAATAAACAATTGGTTTCAAAATCAATAGATTATTCTATTAAAAATTCTTCATCTTCTTTAAATTTGATTAAATTAATAAATTAACCTATTTTATTAATTAGAAGATTCTTTGATTTTATAAATTATTAAGGAAATAATTGACTATTATAATCTGTACCACATTTAACCTAAAAGGTTTTCTTCTTAATAAATTATTTATTTTGATTATTAAATTCATAAATATGCATACAATCTTAAGCATATGGTTAAAATGTAAAAAGATTATCATTTATAAAACATAATCTGTGTCCATATTTTTCTACATTTATTTTTTATATAACACTCCATTTTTTGTTCCACCATGATTTTCCAATGACTAGAATTGTGTTATCATAACTACATGAAATTAATTAATTCTATTAATTATTTAAGCTCAACCCATAAACATCTTTAGAGTGATCTGTAATAGTTTATTAACATTCCCATTTTATTTATTTAATCCAAAACTTAATTTTTTTATCCTCACTACCAGATATAATAAGATTTTCATTATTATTTAATATTAAACAAGTAATATATCCACAATGCCCATCTAATATTTATTAACAAATCCATAAATGATTTTATTTATTTGTCCAGACTCTTATTTATACATCACAACTTCCAGATATAAATTCATTTGATTTCTTCATAAATGTTAAAGTGTATATTTTGTTTCTATGTTCACTTAAAGTTTAAATTTTCTTCATTAATCCTTAAGAAAATTCAAAAATATTTATATCTTTGTCTTATGCTGCTACTACTATTGAACAGTCTTTATTGAATGCTATAGCGTTGCAAGATTCTACTTATTTGATTGAATATTCCTACAATAATTAATAATTTATTGGTTGAATGAATCCATCGATTTTTAAAGATGTAATTTAATTATTTTCATTTTACATAATACTATATTTTTCATTCTTATTATTTGTAAGAATGACTTAGGAATTGTTTAATATTTCCTCTAATTTTTATTATGATGAAGAAGTTAATAAATTCCAATTAATTTAATATATATTTAAATTGCTTTCAATTTATTTAAAGCTTTTTTGATTACTAATATCATCTGCCATTTCTAAAATTTATTCATAATTTTTAAATAATAAATTTTCATATTAAATTTCCTCCTAAGTTTTCAATAAAACTGTTTAAAGATGAGCAAATGCCTCATTTATTTCATTTTTGATTTTTATAATTTATTTCGTAATCTAAGCCTGAATGTCAAAAATTATATTTTCTAATTTTTTAGTTCTAGTTTGAATATTCTCTTCAAAGTGCCTGTAACATTTTTATTTCTTTTTTTAATAATTTATCCATTAAACTTAAAAATCTTGAATACTTGTATATTAAATATTATTTAACTATATGCATTTACAGCAATTTAATCTATTAGGACTTTGTTAAACTTCATTTAAATCAATCATTTAAATTTAATAGTCTTCATGAAATTTACAAAACAACTATAAATTCTTAGAATCCTAATTCAATTATTATTAATACAAACTACAAATAGTTTAATTGAGATAACCATTTATGTCAGTGTTTATTAATTTAAAAAGTTTTTAATTCAAACTTAATGTATTCTTTGAAACTTCATCTATATTATTTGTAAGAAGTTCTTATAAATTTTTATAATTAATTTATTGATTTTCAATTTATAAAAATTATTCCACAAATTATTCAATATTTTAAGTAGTCATGTTTAAAATCTAATTTTCTTATTTAGTTTATAAATCTAATATAATTTGCATTTATTAATTAAAGCACTCTAAAGAATTCTGAAGATCTGATTAAATTACTTATTTTAACATTCTAACATTTTCTTCTATTACAATTAATTAATCTTTATTCTTCTTACCAAAGACTACTTTATCTTCATATAATTTAGATCTTAGCTTGACTAATTCTAATTTAATATCATCTTATCCATTTGATTAATTATCTCCTTTTTCTCTAATCCTTTAAACAATAAGATTATTTAATAATTTTGAGAATTGAGAGTTATCTATACTCTTAAAATTATTACCAAGGTTTTGATTTATATTGTACATTATCAATAATATTGATATTTTTATTATATAAAACGACTAAATTTCAATAAAATTTAGAATCAACATTTATTATAATTAGACTGAAAATCAACAACAAAATAATTTAACAATATTTTTTTAATAGAAGAATTCAAAACTTTATTATTATAAGAATGAAAGTCTGCCATTAAATATAAATAATAAATTCTAAATTTTCAATAAAAATAGCTAAATTAAATTATATAAATATTTTCAAATATAATAAAAATTTTAAATTAAGCTAAGTTGTCAACATATACATTGTAAACTATCAAAAATAGATCAAGTTAATTATAATCGAATATTTAAATAATAGATCATTTCTAATTAAATATTAATTTTAAGTAATGTTGAATTATTAAAATCAATTTATTTTGATTATGTATTTTTATTTATAAGTTATACTTGCCATCATATATTAGCTTTAAATTTCTTTGGTTTACCAGAGCTTTATCATTTAATTAGTAATATCTGAAACAGGGTTAATTTTCAACTTAATTAAAAGTTAATTTTTTATAATATCTAACTAAAAGTTTTAATCCTTCTAACCTATGATTTTATATAATGATTTTTTTTTACTTTTTTAATTAAATTTTTGATCTAATATTAACTATAAATGAAGAATTACAATTTTTAGATTTAACTATAAAAATATTTTTTTATTAGATTGATGCTTATTAGAATGTTGTTCTAAGCAAAACTCTTATGAAAATTTTTTGAAGTTGAAAATTAAATTGTTTTATTGATAAAGATATTATAATAAATAATTAAATTGCTTAAATTAATTTAACTTACAATTTGGGTTTTTGTATCAGGTGCTCAAGTTATTTTTGATTAAGATTATAGTTGAATTATTATTATTTTATATTTGAAGATGATGGTTAAATAGATAAAGATTAAGTTTTAATTTTTAATTCATATATGAAATTGTTTAAAGAATTATTATTTTTTTTTTTAGATAATAACAGTTCAAATAATTGAAAAAAGTGAAAAATGTTAAAATATGATATTATAATTTCTAAATTGATACTTATCAAATTGTCTTTTCAATAAAAGATTGGCTCTAATGATAACTCTTCTTTTTTCCTGGAATTTTCTATCAATTTCATTAGTTTTTTTAATTACTATTTGATGTCAATAAGAAAAGAGAAAGTTAAAATGAAAGAGAAGGTAGCAATATGCAACCATCCTAAATTTATTAAATTTTCTGTTGTTAATCCCAATTCAATTCTGTAATAATAAAAGATAAATGAAATTACATTAAAAATTATTAATGATTCTGTCAATAAAATTTTAATATATTCATTATAATTTTTTAATGGTTTATTGAGAATAAAGTGTGTAAAAAAGACTGATTGGAAAAATGAGATTATTAAAGTTTAAATTAATCCATTGTCTTACAAAAATACGATTAAAGAAATAAAAATAAGTTTCTTAATCATTTAAACAGTGTTATATTAAATTGTCCAAATTTTATTATTATTATTAATTCCTTCAAATATTTCTTGGTACTTGGAACGATTCCTGAGTGAAGTCTATTTTGAAAGGATAGTAGAAATATTCATCAAAAATAGGATAGCTAAAATAAATCCAAAATAAAATAGATATGAAAAATAATAATTGATTAGTATATAAATATTATTATTATCTTATGGGTAATATTACATTTGAATTGCACAAGCAAAACATATATCATAAGAATTTGAGAGAAGTAATCTTAAGATAGCATTATAATAGAATTCTTTTATTTGTATTTTCAATTTATTCCTAGAACTTATTATGATTTTACTAAATTTAAAACCAATCCAATTAATTTGATTTTAACCCATTTTATTGAGGAAATAATATGCAATTTTAGCAGTGAAATAACTCATGTATGTTGTTATTAAGCAGAATAAAAAACTTTCAAAATTCAAAAGGAAATATGCATTGATATCATCTTATAAGAATTTATTAGTAGTTTCAATAGTAAAATTTCCGTTTCCATCTAAAGCATCAAAAAATTTTTGGAAACCTAAAGCAGAAATTAATGGTGAGACAGTTATCAATTGAAAAACATCAAAAAAGATGTTCAAATTAGGTGAAAATTGTATATTAATGTACTTGATATATGATAAGTATTACAATTAATCCATAAGATTCCAAAAGACTTCTGATTAGCCAGTCATTAAGCAAATAGAAGATACACTTGCTAAGGATATGATGACTGCTTAATTAAATTTTTAAGTTTATTAGGCAATAAGTACTTGCTAAGATGTTAAGACAATAGGAGTTTATAATTAAATAGTTTGTTCGTTTTTGCTAAGTGTTTAGTTGAATTCAGATAGGATAGGATCATTGAGAAATATTATTTAAAAAATAGGATGTTCAATAGATTTGAGAAGTAAAACTTCAAATTTAAAATCTAATTAGGAAACTTGATCATAAGATATTGTAAGTTCATTAGTCATATGAATATTATAATCTTGATATTCAAGACCAAGAATATTAGTTTGAATATAATCAGTTAAATTATTATTAATATGTGGTGAGAACTTAACTTTTTCATTAAATACAATTTAGATATTGTAAATTCCATAAGCATTAGATTTAAGGAGAATTAAAGAGAAATCTGGTTTTTTTTCAAATGAGCAAATAGAGAAAGTATTTAAATGACTAATGCATATCCAATCTTCTTCAATAAGACATTATGAATTGCATCCATCTCCATTTTCATTATTTGCATCATCACATTATTCAAACATTTAAAGATGATATCCATCTCCACATTTTGATTAACAGAATAATCCAAAAAGATGCATTCCAATAGGACATTCTTTACAAATGCCATCTTCACAATCAGTACAATATTAATCACACATAAATTTACATTCATAACATCCATCATTTGCAATAGAATTCATATCATCACATTATTCATTTCCAATAACAAGACCATCACCACAATAAGGAGTACATTTATTATCTTTGATAATCCATCCTAATTAATTACATTCATAACATATTCCTAATTCACATAATGTACATAATTATTCACATTAAAATTCACATAAATAACAACCATCATATGGAATATCATTACCATCATCACATTATTCATTTAAATTAATTAAAATACCATCTCCACATACAGTAACACAAATATTATTATTATTAAGTTCCCAACCACTAACGTCACAAGCTTTACAATAACCACCTACACAATCAGTACATTAATCTTAACATAAATATTTACATTCGAAACATCCATCTGAACGAATCAGATTTCCATCATCACATTCTTCATTCCCTAAAACTAAATAATCTCCACATATTGGAAAACATTCATTAATAATAAGTTACCAACCTTAATAATCACACTCTCTACATACTCCAAATTCACACAAAGTACATTCATCTTAACATTTAAAAAAACATTTAGCACAACCATCATTCTCTACATCATTACCATCATCGCATTGTTCATTACCTAATACTATTAAATCTCCACAAATTGGTTAGCAATTCATTTCAATTAAATTTAATTACCAACCATCTTATATGCATTCAAGACATTATCCATCAACACATATAATACATTATTCTTGGCATTAGACTTTACAATTCGAACATTCATTAAATAATTGTAAATCACCATTATCACATTATTCATCCTGGGTAATAATACCATTTCCACAAATACTATTACATATATTTTTTATTTAATCTAAAGAATATCCAAATTAACATTCTAAACATATTCCATTTTCACAAATCTCACAAAATTAATTACATTAAAATTTACATTCATAACAACCATCTTATGAAGTGTTATTTCCATCGTCACATTATTCTTAATTTGTTAAATATCCATCTCCACATTATGATAAACATTAATTAGTAAGTATATCAAGTTAATTTGAGATTTAATTACATTATAAACATTAACCTTGAAAACAATGTTCACAATATTTAGGACAATCATATTAGCCATGAAAACAACCATCTTATGCTAATAAATTCATATCATCACATTATTCATTTCCCATTACTAATCCATCATTCAAGATTTCATAACATTTACTATTGACATTATGATATCCATTACTACATTAAATGCATTTTCCAAATTAACATAAAATACATGATATTTAACATTAATTTTATGATAGATAACAACCATCATACATTATTTAATTATTATCATCGCATCGTTCATCTCCTACTATATATGAATCTCCAGATAAAGGATAACATTTTTTGTCTATGAATAAAACCCATCCTTTTTTACAATTCATACAATTACCATTCTAACAGAATAAACAAGAATTTTAACACTTTTTTTTACATAAATAGCAAGTTTCATCAATTAAATCATCACATTCTTCATAATTAAGCACAGTAATTCCATCTCCACATATAGTTTTACATTCTTTTTTTTACTCATCTAAATACCATCCAATTGTATTACATTCTAAACAACCATCTTAAATACATAATGTACAAGATTATTAACAATTTAATTAACATCCATCTTGTTATATTATTATACATTTTTATGTTATATATTCCCATTTATATCCTTGAATACAAACTAAACATAATCCTCTATAACATTATTAGCAATTTGAATCACAAATAAACTAACATTAATTACAAACAGAATCAATATCATTATTATCACATTCTTCATTTTCAAAAACAAGTATGTTGTCTCCACAAATACTTTTACATTATCCATCCTCTTATAAGTACCAACCACTTAATTCATTACATTTGTAACAAATACCAAATTAGCAATTTATACAATTTTCTGAACATTAAAATTAACAATTAAAGCAGCCATCAAAAGGTACAATATTTCCATCTTCGCATTATTCAGGAAATACTGAATTCGCATCTTAACATTTTGGAATACATTTATTTTATATTAATTAATAACCATCTAAACAATTTATACATACAGAATTTATGCAGGTAAGACAAAATATATCACAAGAATATTAACAATAATTACATCCATCTGATGGATTAGAATTTCCATCATCACACATTTCAGTTAAACTTGTAACTATACCATCTCCACAAATAGAATTACATGAACCATCAAATTAAACGTACCATCCTTTTTCTTCATCACATTTTAGGCATATTCCAAATTCACAATTTATACAATTGCTAGAGCATACAAATTAACAATTTACACAGTTTTTTGAGTCTGTTGTGCATTATTATAACAAGGTAAGATCCTTTTCTTGACAAATTGATCGGCAGTCATTATTATAAACTTCATAACCACTTTTACATAAATAACATTTTCCATTGAAGCAAATATCACATGCAAAATTGCAAGCAAATTTACAATTATGGCAACCATCAAAGGGATTGTTATTACCATCATCACAATCTTCATATTCTACTACTAATTAATCTCCACAAATAGGAAGACATGGTAAATTTATTCCATCATCATAATATCCAGGCAAACATGAACATTAATTAAATTAGATTCCTCTGTAATATTCCTTTACACAAGTAAGACAATTTTATTAAGAATTACCATAACAATTTTCACAATATTTATTGCATGATAAACAATTATTGCTTTATAAGAATGTAAATGGATTGCATAAACAAATTCCATTTTATAAAATAAATTTATTATTAACACATTAAGTACATTTTTCTGCATTTGTACAAGTATTACATCCAGATTAATTGCAGTTTTTGCAAGTGTAATCTTAAGTTTGTGAATCAAATTCTAAATATTAATTACTACCACAATTAGAATTAGTATAACTTGAATCTGAACATAAATTTAAACTAGTACAGCTAGCGCAAAAAGGAGGACACTATTTTAAATTAATATTTTACATAATGAACAACAATAAAATATTCTGATATTGCACAGAATTCTTTTGTAATATTTGGAGTTGATACTTAACATTAAAATTCAACATAGAGACTACTTGAATAAAAGTTTGTCAAACTAACATTAAAAAAACGTGTGCTTTCTAAACCTGCTAGACCTGTCAAATTTTATCCTCCACTAGGTTTAAGAAAGGGTCCTTGAAAAGATGCGCTAGTTAAACCTATTTTATAATAAAATGATCCTGTGTAATCATCTCCATATGTTAAATTAAAATAAACAGTGACAGCATAATGAGGCTTCTATATTGACCAAGACTTAGAAAATATACCATTATTCCAAACCAATAAACCACCTAATACTATTTTATTATTTAAAAAAGAAAATGTCTATGATGTTGAAAAACTACTAGATGATTCTGTAAAAGAATCATAAAATTTTAAGATTTCTTGATAAGTCATATTTAAATCATAAAATCCTTTTGCTATATATCTAGAATCTAATAATTAATAAAAAAATAAAATTACATGGAATTAAATCTTCATAGTCTATACAATTAGATGAATGGATGGGACAAGACTGTTGTACACATTTATTTTTATATAATTTATATGTTGTATTACACTATCCACAAGTATAAAAATCAGTACAAACCAAACAATTTTCTTAACAAAATCCTGTGTCAACAGTGAAATTTCTTAACCCCCAAGATTCAGTTTTATCCTAAAGTTATCCCTAAATTAAAATAGCAGGANATTCCTTTACACAAGTAAGACAATTTTATTAAGAATTACCATAACAATTTTCACAATATTTATTGCATGATAAACAATTATTGCTTTATAAGAATGTAAATGGATTGCATAAACAAATTCCATTTTATAAAATAAATTTATTATTAACACATTAAGTACATTTTTCTGCATTTGTACAAGTATTACATCCAGATTAATTGCAGTTTTTGCAAGTGTAATCTTAAGTTTGTGAATCAAATTCTAAATATTAATTACTACCACAATTAGAATTAGTATAACTTGAATCTGAACATAAATTTAAACTAGTACAGCTAGCGCAAAAAGGAGGACACTATTTTAAATTAATATTTTACATAATGAACAACAATAAAATATTCTGATATTGCACAGAATTCTTTTGTAATATTTGGAGTTGATACTTAACATTAAAATTCAACATAGAGACTACTTGAATAAAAGTTTGTCAAACTAACATTAAAAAAACGTGTGCTTTCTAAACCTGCTAGACCTGTCAAATTTTATCCTCCACTAGGTTTAAGAAAGGGTCCTTGAAAAGATGCGCTAGTTAAACCTATTTTATAATAAAATGATCCTGTGTAATCATCTCCATATGTTAAATTAAAATAAACAGTGACAGCATAATGAGGCTTCTATATTGACCAAGACTTAGAAAATATACCATTATTCCAAACCAATAAACCACCTAATACTATTTTATTATTTAAAAAAGAAAATGTCTATGATGTTGAAAAACTACTAGATGATTCTGTAAAAGAATCATAAAATTTTAAGATTTCTTGATAAGTCATATTTAAATCATAAAATCCTTTTGCTATATATCTAGAATCTAATAATTAATAAAAAAATAAAATTACATGGAATTAAATCTTCATAGTCTATACAATTAGATGAATGGATGGGACAAGACTGTTGTACACATTTATTTTTATATAATTTATATGTTGTATTACACTATCCACAAGTATAAAAATCAGTACAAACCAAACAATTTTCTTAACAAAATCCTGTGTCAACAGTGAAATTTCTTAACCCCCAAGATTCAGTTTTATCCTAAAGTTATCCCTAAATTAAAATAGCAGGATTAGAGTCAAAAATTTAAAATGTAATCTCAACTCTTAATAAAGTATAACTTTCATCACAACTATTAAATTTCTCAAATATTTTTAATAAATTTACAACCTAAAAACTTGATTAATCTTTTGTAATAATAGATTATATTTGATTGTTTTAAAGGATTGTAATTTTACTTTAGACTTTAAAGTTAAATAAATAAAAGGTTATACGAATTCTTAAAAATTTTACTCCTTATTCAAAGCTCATTTAATAAAGCAAACCTTCACTAAATTAAAGTTTTCCTATAAAACTGATTCCATTACAATTTTCATAAACTAAATCAGTATTTTTAGGATTAAATTCATCTTTAATAAATATTAAAGGAGAATATCGTTCATTTGATTGAGGAATATTTGAATTTTAAAATAATGTTAAATTTTATTTTATACGAGTGTCATTTACACAAATTTTATCAAAACGAGCTAATGAATAATTCCTATCACATTCTTACCTACAACCTATGAAAGTTTCAGAAAATTATTAATCAGATATGCATTAACATTTACCACCTGATAAATTTTAATTATTAAAACAGGTTAAACATTCAACTTCTGAAGGTCCATTACAAGTTAAGCAAGTTGGATGACAAGTATTTACATAAACAAGCATATTTCTTATTCCAATTACCATATCATCATCATCAGGATCAAAACAAATTTTAATATCGAAATTATTTGTGTTTGAAATACTACTTGTACTAACTATTGTTTTTAGATCAAATTTGCTTGAATCACTAATACATATTCGACCACTATTTTATTATAAATGGCTTTCTCTATATACTCTTTCATATATTTTTTAATCACTTGATGATCCTTGATTACTATCATAGAAAACTTTTAAATATGAATTATCATCATCATCAGCATCTTCAAAAAAGGCATCAAAAATTACTTAAACTTAATAGCATCTATAATTAAAGGATTTTTATAAATATCGCTCATCATCTGTCAATTTTACATACTATCGGAAATTCTAACTACAAGTTCCTTTTTTGAATGAAGTATCAGAACCAGAACAACTCTCTTTCATTTCCCAATCATTTTCGAAAATTTGTATATCTGAAAAACTATAATCTATAAGTCTCCAATCGGCTAAAACTTGAAGAATGATGAAATAAAACTAAGCACAAGCCATTAAATGAAAAAACATAATATGATGCTAAAGTATAATTAAAATTTCAATTAATATTTCTTAATTACGTAATCTATTGCGCAAGTAAGAGTTTTTATTAATTAACGAGTATTTAAAATTATGCTTAACATTCAATCTTTTTGATTTGTTGTTAATTAGACATTTAAGTTTCTAATTTTGTATTTATTATTAAGTATTTTAGCATAGCATAGACTATATAAATTTTTAATCTTTTTTTAGGTTAATTTATATAAAAATATTTAGAAAAATGTTTAGGCTAAAAGGAAAATATTATTGAAAATTAAACTGTCTATGGTTTAAATTTGTTAAACACTCCACCAGAAAATCAAATTGTATCTCTAAAATTTTTTTTTTATTGTTATCTACACTTATTTTTAGGGATGATCTATTCTCTAAAATGTTAAGAATTTAATTATAGAATTAGAGTAGATGAATTCTAATAAAATTTTATATATATAACATTTCATTTATATTAGAGAAAAAAAATTATAAAAGCATTAAATTCAATAAAATTCTCTAAGTTTAAAGATATTGTGTTATTTAGATTTTTAAAATGAAATGAATAGTAAAATTATTCCATTTTAGAAAAATTTAAGATAAAATAATTTTAATGATTTAAATAAATATATTTTTATTGGATAATTTGTTTGATCACATAAAATGCAGTTTAGAAGAAAGACCTAGTTTTGATAAAAGGATAACAATTATATTTCATGATATTATTTAAAAATGATTCTTTCAGGTTCTAAACCGATTTGCTTAAAAAGTAGAATTGAGTTTTTCATAAATAGGGACATTTTCTTATAAAACATAATTATTCATATAAAATTTTCAATGTAATAATTTAACCATTTCATTTAGATAAAAAGTTTCAAATCTCTTGATAAGGTATATTCAAATAGAAAGGAGATCCTTAAGATTAAAATTCATATTAAATGTTTGCATATATTTATATTTTTTTATTTTTAAATACTTGAATAAGAGTAACTATCTAAGAAAACTTGTTATTTGAGTTGTTTTTATTGGAATATTGTAAATTTTGAAAGTTAAATAAAATACTTTCCTTTAATGACAATTCATTTATTAAATTTATTCTTCATTTTTGCACTTAATCATATTTCTCAAAATGATATCAAAATATATATTGTTTAATATTTATAAAATACACCCCAAAAATTTCAGATTGTAGAAATTTTTTTTATTCTTGTCATGCTAAAAAATATTATTCTGATAATATATTTGTTTTTATTACATAATACATAATAGTATAGATTCAATTCTCACTATATTTAATTGATTTCTCTTTATTTCAAAAACAATGAAAATAAAATTAATGAGATTTTACAATCTTATATGCCTTGAAATTATAAATTGAGTAAATTATGAAATGATTTCTTACAATCTCAAATGCTCTACTATTTAAGATGAAAGAGCTATAATTCATAAATAAAAAATTTAGTTAATATAGAATCTAAATAAGATTGTGAAAAATAAATATAAAAACTGAGTTATTATAGTAGTATGAATAATAGAAACTAATAGCAAAATAATGTTGTATACTTTTTTTTGTATTTTAAATAAAATTAAATTTAAACTAAAGACAAAGCTAGTGTTTGATATTAAGGAAACTTATCTATTTTCAAGTTTGATACAAAGCTCAATAACTTTAATCAAATTTTTAAAAACAGAATAGAAATTATAATGATTAATATTAATATATTCTTCAAGAAAATCATCGCTAATTGACAGTTATAAAACTAGTTTTCTCAATACCTATATTAATATTTTTTCTATCCAATCCCAGTTCATAAATTTTATTTTTAATACTGATATAATAATATTATAGAAGAAATCAATAAGTATTTTGAAAATAGATGGAGACTTGAAGAATAGTATATTTTAAAAATTTAAACAAAAGGAAGTTGAATTTTTTAATTTTACGCTAATAAAAAAAATCATAAAACTTGAAATAGATACCAAATTAATTATTTAACAATACACTGAATTTTTAGATTATAGAAATTAGAATTCTTTGAAAAAGGCAGAATCAATATTATAAATGCTCAAAATTGAATTATATATGTTTATTAAATGACAATTTATATTGTCAAACCTAAATAAAATATGAATAATATAAATTATAATAATATATAATAATAGTTTTAAATATATAATAATTCATCCGCAGAAAAACTTTAAAATACCTAATAAATTAGATTTAATATTAAAAAGAAATTGTTTTAATAAAAACAACAGTTAAACAAAAATTGATAAACTAATTAGGGTTATGATAACCCATCCAATATTAAATTTTTATTGGACATTTAATATTTGAGTGAAATCATCCACAGAAATCAACACATTCAATAGGGTAATGCAAAAGATACAAAAATCAGGTATTCCAACTCTAATTAATGATAGTTTGTCTTTAAATGGATTTTGGTAGAGAAGAAATAATTAATTAATTGAACACGAGATGGAGCATAATATAGTTTGTAAAATGGGTTTTCCGTAGAAATAAATAAGTGAAAAAATAAATGCTGCTTTTCTAATGATATTCCAATAACAATATTTTCTTGATAATGAATTTTCATAATTAATTGATGAGTAAATTGAAAAATATTTGCGTTGATATATAGAATTATTTAATAAATGAGGATGCTTTGAACTTACATTAATGTAAACTTAAAGAATTATTAATATAAAAATTACACTGATTAAGGCTAATGCAAAATTTATGATAATGATGTAATGATCAAAGTTTTAAGTACAAATTATTTGTAAAAGGCTTGCCATAAAAATATCTAATATAAATAAATCAATTATGGAAAATAAATTAGATTGAATATTCTATTTGTATTCATAAGTAACTTTAAAAAGAAAAAGTGTTAATTTAGATAATTTTTAAAGCTTTTATTTAAAAAGATCTGGATTTTATTTTTTTGCTTAATCTTGAATTTATATTTTTTAATCTTTTTAACAAATGGTATAAACATATATTTTATGTGTTTATAAAGTTGTAGCATTCAATTTTTTTTCAAAAATTTTAACAACAACACAACATAAAAAGTAAATGATAATAGAAATTATGATCATGCAAATGAATATTTGAACATTAACAATAAAAATAGGGTTAACATCTTTTTCAGTAAATTTTGGAGGAGCTTAAAAATAATAAATGTCAGTAGGTTAATTAAGTTGAATTAAATTTGGTATGGCAAAAATATCATCCCATTTGATTTGTTTAAAAAATTATTAAACATTGAGTGGATAGTTAATATCAAAAAAATAAAAATTATTAATCCATGTAAGAATTTCGAGAATAGTCCAAAATGAATCTAATCCACCAAGAATAATGGTTATAGGACCAAGCATTTATAAAATAACTTTAAATTAATTAGAAGCAGTAGCTATTTATTATGCTTATGCTTATTAGTTTTAATTGTAAAAGATTTATTTTCTGGGTATGATTACGATATCTTAAATTTCATCTAAAAATCTTGAAGAATTAATAGATTTTGGAATTAAAAGATGAATTAGATTAATTTCTGTAATTGTTTTATAAAATTAAAAGTCTAAATAACATCCAGAAAGTGATGTTTAATTAATTAAAAATGATTTTAAAGTGTAATTAAATTCTGTTGAATTAAAGTAATCGATTTTTATTTATATTTAAGAGCAGATATTAAAAAAATCAATCTCGCCAATTAATTCTAAATTATTATTAATAGTGGTTTTATTAGAGAAATTAGCTATTACTTTTTTATCTGGTATTTTTGAACATATATTTTTAACACATTCATATCCTTTTTCTATTTAACATAAAGAATTACAGCCATCTCCTGTTTAATTATTACCATCATCACATTATTCATCTGAAGCTTTAATTAAATCTCCACATTTAGATACACATTTTTATAGATTATAATTTGGATATAATCCTAAATCATTTTGACATTTTTCACATTTTTGAATTTTACATGATGTACAATTATTTGGAGTTTTTTCACATTCTAAACAGGATTCTGAACATTTAATGCAATCATTTCCAAGTAGGAAATATCCTTTTATACAAGAATTACAAATAATTTAATTATTGAAATATGTACAATAATTACAATTAGATGTGCAAGTAAAACAAAAACTTTAATTTTGAATGATTATACATTTGTAGCCTGGATCTATAATACATTATGTACATCCATCTCTAGAAACAATATTACCGTCATCACATTATTCTGATGTAAGTACTAATCCATCTCCACATTAATTAATACAAATTTAGTTTTAAATTATATATCCATCAATACATTAGGTACATTTACCATTAGTACATATTAAACAAAGTTATTCACATTCAAATTGGCATTAATAACATCCATCATAACGTAATTGATTACCATCATCACATTATTCATCTAAAGCTTTAATTTGATCTCCACATATAGTAAAACATGAGTTTGTTAAATCATTATAATATAATCCATTTGATTCATTACATAATTTCTTATCTAAACATGTTCCTTTCTTTTAATCAAAAAATAAGGATGATTAACATGATAGACATTTTCCATAATAACAATTTGTACATGTTTCTTAACATTAAAATTAACATTATGTACATCCGTCATAAATGATATTGTTTCCATCATCACAAATTTCTTGTATTGTTATTAACTTGTCACCACAAATAGAATTACAAGAATTATAAATAAGATCTAAATTAAAACCTTAATAACATTTGATACATATTCCTTAATGACATAATTAACAATTGAGAGGACAATTATATTTACAATTAGTACATATTTTGTCATAATTTTAAATCTAATAATCACATTCTTCATCTTTTGAAACAATTCCATCCCCACAAATCTAATGACAGTTTTGTTCTCTATTATTTTTAGTCAAAGTTTAACAATTTGATTATGAACATGATAAACAAAATTCTAATGAACATTCAATATCATTTTCAAAACAAGTAGTATATATGATAACATCTTATTAAAGTTTTAAATAGTTAATAATTTAATCATCATTTTATTATAGATTGTTTAATCCAAATGATAGAGTACTTTCAAAATAATTGAAATAAATTAATTTTAATAATTACATTTATTTAATATTATTTAATCCAAGTGATTAAAGTTGGATGACTTTTTGAAACATATTATATTCAAAAGGTTGATAGAATAATAATTATAAATGTGATGGATTGTAATAATAATTATGTATCTAATAATGGAATATATTTTATTATTATGGTAAATAATAACATTTTGATAGTAATAATGAATAGTTTGGTAAACATTTAAGACACCTACCTTGAATACAAAATGCACATGAATGTTAACAATTATATTAACAAAAATGACATCCATCATCATGAATAAGATTTGCATCATCACATTATTCATGAGATGTGACTATTTGATCACCACAAATAGTATAACATTATTTATCTCTTAATTCATAACCAATTTAACATTACAAACAACCATTGCCATTAATAAAATCACAATTAAGACATGATTCTGTACATTCGCATCTATGTAATTTTGGATTTAATCGATATGTATTTACACAATTATAACATATATTATCTATACATTTATTACATATTAAAGAACTTTAACAACTAAATTTACATGAAGATGAACAACCATCATTCTCAACTTAATTATTGTCATCACATTATTCCTAAATGTTTTTATCGGGAGCTGATACTATTATACCATCTCCACAATTATTAATACAATAATTTGATTTTGCAACAAGTCCATCTCTACATTCTAAACATTTCCCTTAATCAAAATCACATTTTTAACAATCTGGATAACAATAAAATAAACAATCCTTACAGATTAATTTAGTTGATTCAATATTATCATCACATTTCTCCTTACCTAATTTTATTCCATCTTTACATTATTCTTTACAAATATATTTATTATCCATTTATATATCTAAATACCATCCAATTATACCACATTCATAACATATTCCTCTCACACATTTTGTGCATTCACTTTAACACTCTAATTTACATTCAAAACAACCATCATTTTTTATTATATTACTATCATCACATTCTTCAATATCAGTTATCATTCCATCTCCACATTTACAATTAGAATAATTCAAATTACAAGGATCACATCCATTTTTTTAATCACAACCTAATAATATATCAAGACCTTATACATAATATTAATTACCACTTAATTTACAACTTATACTAATATTATCAAATTCATATCCTTAAAAACACTATTAACAATCATTTTATTAATTACATTTCTTACAAAATTATATACAAATTTTACAATCTCCATTATTTTCAAAATAACCATCTATACAAATACATTAACTATTTATTAATATTCTATATTTATCAATCTCACATTCTGTACAAACTTAATCATTTATACATTATTTGCAATTTGTAGGACACTATATACATGTCTATTGTTATTTATCCAAAAAATTATTATTATTACAAATACATCCTAAACTTGAATTTTCAAATCTATCCTTACATTATAAACAATTTTAAAAAGAGCTACATACTTAACAATTAATTGGACAATTAACACATTCTGTTAAATAAACATCGTAATATTAATTTAAATTAGTACATTAACTTTATTATATAGTTGGAGTATCATCTAAACATCTTGTTTAATCACAATTTAAACAATCTTTAATACAATAATGAATAGTTAAATAAAACTAATAAAATCCACAATAAGCTTCAATAGGTTCATTCTATAATCCTTAACATTCCCAATCAATTTTAAGTATATTGTAATTATGAACATATTTTTCAAATATTTTTTATTCTAGACCATTAGATGTATTCAACTCTTTTGTAAATTAATCATCAATATACAATATAAATTTTCCATTTTCTTAGAATTTAGGCCCAAACACTACTACAAAAGCTATTGTAAAACTATGATGAGCAGCAAGATTATTAAATTATCTTGAAAATCTTGCTTAAGCCCATATAAATGGTCCTCCAAAGATTCTTTAACTATTATTATAAACAGAATAATAAATTTAGTCACCTTTCAAAAAATTTTAGCCCTAAAAACTGTTTAGAACATATTAAGAATATGTTTCTGGATTAATATCTAATCCTACAAATTCTTTTACAAGTAATTAGGAGTCTAAATTTATA
The DNA here is from genome assembly GCA_905182985.1 of Paramecium sonneborni. Lineage (NCBI taxonomy): Eukaryota > Ciliophora > Oligohymenophorea > Peniculida > Parameciidae > Paramecium > Paramecium sonneborni. The sequence continues at coordinate 572,705 of CAJJDN010000036.1, read as the reverse complement.
AATAAATTTGAATACTAATTGTTGCATCACTATGATCGAAATCTTAACAATAACCATCAATTAATATTTAATTCTAATTATTACATGGTGTACATTAAGTCCATTTGGTAAGATAGTAATTATTATTGCATTACAAGCATTTAAATTTTTCAGAGCATTGTTTACATTATGAAGGGCAATATCCTGATGATATCTCAATCGTTCTAATAGCCCATCCTGCATTAGAATTTCTTAAAATATATTTATATATTACATATAATTTCCTATTAATTTAAGTGTAAAATAGCCTGATAAAGTAGTTTCTAAATAGATCTAATAGTAATTATTATATTAATAACTTTATGTCCCATCAGAGTAAACAGAAGTTTAAAATGTTCGATAAATTATAAATTTATCTGTTTCAATTACTGTATTATTTTCATAAATTTTAGCAAAATATGTATCATTTATAAGTAATTCAATACTGCTTCCAGTTGGCATTTTATTAAATAAAACTAATTGTAAATAAATTAAAGTTAATTTATAAGTATTTATTAGATTTACTACTCTATAAATACCTTAATTCATTTTAAATAAACCAAGCAAATAATAAGTATCATAGTAAAAATTTCGAGGAATAGGAAGGCTTAAGTCTTTAAAATCATATAATATTTGCCAATTGTACTATTCTTTTGTTTTTTACTCTTACAAACCAAGCAATAAATAATTATTTCCTAATTTATGAATGTAAATAATTACTATTATATTTTTCACAATAACCATTTATATAAAATAATTAGTCCATAGGACAAATTATCTTGCATCCCTACTATTTTACAAAATACGGTCTTTCAGGTGGACATTTGTTTAAACAAGTATTATCGAATTGCACTTAACCTTAAAAACATTCAGAACATTGATCAGGTTAACTTCCCCAGCATGTTTTACAATTTGGATGACATATCAATGCTGAATATATAAAATTCTTTATTGATGCATCACCACTTATAGAAATTGCTTTAAATTAATGTTATCCTTTGATAGAAGTTTAATTTATTGTAAAATTTATTGTTTGAATAAATGCAGATTAGCTATTACAAACACCATTTGCAATTTATACTTTTTATATCGAATTATTATAAATCCAAGAATATTCTTTACTATTTATTGAATACGTTACTTGATCTAATTCATTCCACTCCCCAAAAAGTATAAGATCAAATGTAACAAAAAACATTTAATTTTCAAACTATTGATATTTGAAATAATAAGCTATTGAATATGTATTAGTAAGAGTGATATAGCTACCTTATTCTGAACAATTTAAGAAATTTGCAGTTGTTTTTACTCCCCCATTATTTTGAACAAACCCATCAGAATACTTTTCACAATCAATATCATTGGAAAAAACAAAATATTTTTTTTATGTTAAGTATGAAGCTATTGAAGTCCATTGACAATTTGCCTTATGTAACATTAAAAGAATAGCATTTATTAATAAAATCATTATTTAAATTAATAAAAATATTTTTTTTCTTTCTTCCATTTAAATACTCATACTATTAAAAATTATTTAAGNACAGAAGTTTAAAATGTTCGATAAATTATAAATTTATCTGTTTCAATTACTGTATTATTTTCATAAATTTTAGCAAAATATGTATCATTTATAAGTAATTCAATACTGCTTCCAGTTGGCATTTTATTAAATAAAACTAATTGTAAATAAATTAAAGTTAATTTATAAGTATTTATTAGATTTACTACTCTATAAATACCTTAATTCATTTTAAATAAACCAAGCAAATAATAAGTATCATAGTAAAAATTTCGAGGAATAGGAAGGCTTAAGTCTTTAAAATCATATAATATTTGCCAATTGTACTATTCTTTTGTTTTTTACTCTTACAAACCAAGCAATAAATAATTATTTCCTAATTTATGAATGTAAATAATTACTATTATATTTTTCACAATAACCATTTATATAAAATAATTAGTCCATAGGACAAATTATCTTGCATCCCTACTATTTTACAAAATACGGTCTTTCAGGTGGACATTTGTTTAAACAAGTATTATCGAATTGCACTTAACCTTAAAAACATTCAGAACATTGATCAGGTTAACTTCCCCAGCATGTTTTACAATTTGGATGACATATCAATGCTGAATATATAAAATTCTTTATTGATGCATCACCACTTATAGAAATTGCTTTAAATTAATGTTATCCTTTGATAGAAGTTTAATTTATTGTAAAATTTATTGTTTGAATAAATGCAGATTAGCTATTACAAACACCATTTGCAATTTATACTTTTTATATCGAATTATTATAAATCCAAGAATATTCTTTACTATTTATTGAATACGTTACTTGATCTAATTCATTCCACTCCCCAAAAAGTATAAGATCAAATGTAACAAAAAACATTTAATTTTCAAACTATTGATATTTGAAATAATAAGCTATTGAATATGTATTAGTAAGAGTGATATAGCTACCTTATTCTGAACAATTTAAGAAATTTGCAGTTGTTTTTACTCCCCCATTATTTTGAACAAACCCATCAGAATACTTTTCACAATCAATATCATTGGAAAAAACAAAATATTTTTTTTATGTTAAGTATGAAGCTATTGAAGTCCATTGACAATTTGCCTTATGTAACATTAAAAGAATAGCATTTATTAATAAAATCATTATTTAAATTAATAAAAATATTTTTTTTCTTTCTTCCATTTAAATACTCATACTATTAAAAATTATTTAAGATAATAAGAATATCTCAACCATAGAGTTCATGATAATATTTGATATAGTAGTAAAAAGTGTTCATTTTCTCGAAAAAAATTAGATAGTATAAATAATAATATAATATTAGTGTTATAATATTAAAAAAATTTATTTATAAATTTTTTAAATAAATTCAGAGAACATTCGATAAATTGTTTCAAAATGCTTTTTCTATAAATTTGAATAAAAATGATAACAAAATTTAGTGTTTAATTTTATTTTGTAAGAATTAAAGTCCATTTTATGTGATATAAATTGATTATATGAATTTGATTTATTTAATAAATAATTATTGATATTCAAATGATAGAAAATGAATAACTAAAATGTTTTTAAAATCATGATAATCCTATTTGCTCAGTTATAATCGATAGAGATTTTAATAAAAATGAAAGGTTGTTATGCATGGAATGTATGCAAGATTTTAATCGAAATGTTTAAATAAAGGGTATTAAAGCAATTAATTAATAAATTGAAAACAACCTGATGTAGAATGGAGAAAAAATAAAATAATTGTTATTTCCAAAAAAGGAATAATTAGAGAGATTATAATAGGAAATATATGATTGGAAATCTTTTTTATTAAACTAAATAGATTCGATTTAAAGAGTCTTAGTAGATTGGACTGAATAATTAATACCAGAAAATTTTATGAATATTTAGTAGAGTTTCATTGATTTATTAGATTAATATTTAAGAAATAATGATTAAGGCTAAAAAGATTTTGAAAAGAAGGTTAACATGATTTTTAAAATAAATTAAGCCTCATTTGAGAAAATAAATTATAAATTAAAAGAATTTAACTAAAAAAATAAATAAACATTTGAAAAATTAAAGTTAACCTTTTTATAAATAGTAAAAGATTCTACTCCCTAAGCAGATCTTAAATTAATTACAACAAAAAGATAATAATCTGATAATTGTTGGGCAATGTCTTTTAATCATACAGGATAAATGTTGGCATCAGGATGTGGAAATAATATATAAATATGGAATTTTTAAGATAGTTAAATGAATGAATTTTGTTTATTATAAGGTCATTCTGATGTTGTAAGTTGTTTAATATTTAGTAAAAATTGTGATAGTTTGATCTCCAGTAGTTATGATAATTCAATTAGACTCTGGTAATTAACTTAAGAATAAGAATGGAAGAGTTCTCCATAATATTAAAAACATTCAGATAGAATTCTATGTTTAATATTAGATAAAGATGAAAGAACATTGATTTCAGGAAGTAATGATTCAACAATAAAGGTTTGGTCTGTTGATTTTAATGATTTCAAATTGCATTATAGTTATTCTCTGATAAAACATAAAAATAGAGTTTTTGGATTGTCATTGAATGCATCTGAAAATTATCTAGTTTCTTGTGGTGAAGATTGTTAGATAATTGTATGGGTTAAAACTTAAAATGGTATTTGGGAATTTTAATAGATTGTTAATTAATCAATTAACAAATGGGGAACTAAAATAGCCTTTATTCAAGAAAACGAATTCATTTGGCTTCCAGGTGAATAAACTGGAAATGATTGTATTTGCTTTTTTGAATTAAAGGATGGTGTTTTTCAAGAATAATAAGAAAAAGTATTAAAATTATAAGAGAATAATCAAGTGATTGATTACAGTTTGTTTCCTATTATGGTTGATAATAGAAAAAACATTATTTTGTTTAGACATAAATTACATTTTTATTTGCTAAGAAAAAGAGATCATGGAAAATATAAGATTATGGCAAAACTTTAATTTTTGCATAATTCAACTTTTGGAGCCATATCAAACGATTCAAAATTTTTACTAATTTGGGAGGATAGTCTAAATTAATCTTCGTTATATAGTATTGAGCATTTTTAAATTTGAACATGAAAATCTGTAAAAAATAATATAAATTAAAATAGATATAATAATTTTACTTAAATTCATAAACATATTCTCTTTGAGATTTCTTATACTTATAATTCAAAATTAAAATTTTTTTCTTCACTAAATTTAAAACTTAAAATATAGCATCCTCTCTTTTTTGATATGATTCAAAAAACGTAAAAATTATATTGAATCATCTTTTAATGATTAATTGAATTTATATATTTAGAAAAAATTAAAAAGATTTTTAAAGGATATTGATTATACTGGTTTTCAAACTATTTAAAATATAAAAAAAAGTATTAAACTCTTTATTTACTAGTATTACTAATTAGGATGTTATTATTTTTATTGTTTTATGAAATTGAAGGTACAAAGAACAATTAATTAGACAATTAAATTATCTTTATATCTCTGTTATGAAATCGCCTTCTTCTTACAAATTCTTTTGATTCTGTCATTTCTTTTGAAAAAAGCTTAGATTAATCAGAAATATCTTCAAAAAGTTGGATTTTCTTTAAAAATATTAATTTTCAATAAGTAATATAATCTTTATGATGCAAAACTTACCATTTTTTCAAATCCTAAATCCATTACTAA
>CAJJDN010000036.1:516372-561583 GCA_905182985.1 Paramecium sonneborni | reverse complement strand
ATTTTTGTATAATTATGATTTAATTAAATAAAATAATTTATTAGTATAATCTAAGATTACAAATTTCTTCAAAAATTATTAATTTTACTTTCCCAAAGTTTTACTTCAACAAAGCAAAATTTAAATACAATCTAATATAAAAACAAGATTAATTGATCATTTTATCAAACTTATTGAACATCCTGCATAATAACATTTGGATAATTTATATATTTTTAGATTATCAGTATTAATTTAAATTCTAATTTATCTTCTAAATAGTCGAACAAAGTCAAAATTCTACTGAGCTATATCTTAAAGATTATATTCAAGTTTAAAAAAACTATCAAATCCTTTAATGTTTGGATTATGTTGTATTAAAACTCATAAATCTATTGCACAATGCAATTAATATTATTTAATTCAAAGTTTTTATTAACTTGCTATCAAAGAATTATTGAAGCACAAAACATAAGATTTCCAAATAACCTCTAGATGTAAATAAGGTTAATGGAAATCCCATAAAAAATCATACAGCCTTAAGTTGCCTAGCCTTTAGTTTAATTATTTGGAATGAATTTATCAGCCATACTATAGCAGATGAAGTTTATTTTGATATTGTTAAGTAGATCAGTAATTTTGGTAAAAATAGTTTTAAACATAAAGCCTCATTTCAAAGATTGTGAAAATTCTCTAAATATTTTTGTAGCCTTATTTTGGGTTTCTACATTTTTTCATTTCATTTATATTTTTATATATTTGATAAATTAATGATTTAACAATTAGAAGAATTATTTTCAGAAACACCTTAATATAACTAATTGTATTGGATATTAGGTCAATATAATAATACCTATGTCATTGGTCCAAATGGAGTAGGTAAAACAACAGCTGTACATTTTTGTTTAGATAAATTGAAAATACCTCATAAAAGAATTAATATGATGTAGGTAGAAATGATTAGTATTATTTAGTGTTTGACAAAATAAAGTTTACTACAAGCTATTGTTAACGAAATTAGTGAATTATGGAATTAGGAATTAACTAAGATAAGCAAGTTTAGTGAACTAATTATCAGATTGAACTCTATCATATCTACATCAAATTAGAAAAACAGACGGTATGATATATCAAACATATTTAGAGCCTATATTATTATTGATGCTCCTTAATACCCTTAAATTGAGTTTATTTATTTGTAAAAATTATTCGCGCTTTCAGAAATCAAATCAAAAACTTGTTCAATTAACTTTATTTTTATCTGTAATCAGCTTCCAAATATTATTGAAATGCCTTTGGGAATTACCATGATCTTTCAATCATTTGATGAAGTATTATAAATAAGAATAATTTATGCACATATTATGTATAGAGCAATCATGTTAGAAGATTATTAAGTATAGAAATAAGATAATGTTCGGGCATTTGCTGGTTAGGTAGCCAAAGATGTCTTTGTTACTTTTTCTATAATCACTATAAATTTAAATAATTTAATTTAAATTGCTGTAGGTTTATTCGAAAATTTTATTTATTAATGTGTAAATCTTACACCTGAGGAATAAATTCTGATTAAATAATAATACATCAATGCAAGACAACTATTATTTGAAAACCCTTTTTTATAAATTAATTCTAAAGAATTTAAAGATTTAATTGAGGAAGTTGAATCTTAAAAAAACCCATAGTAAAAATCATAATAAGAATCTAAAAAAAAATAAGCAGAAACAAAAACTGCCATTTAAACATTAGAAATTTCCAAAATTAAATTACCTAAATTGCCTTCATTGATTTTGTTATCATCTTATTATGCGTCTAGAAATCCTGAAAAAACAGATGCAACCATATTTAGGGATCTAAAGAAAAATAAAAAGTAATCTAAAGTAAAAGAACAATTAAAGGTCAAACAAAAAGTTTCACTTTATAGATTAATTGCTATTGCATAATCTCTTATGTCCATTAATGAGAATAAAGATTTTTCAATAGAAAAATAACAATTTAATTAATCAGTTCAATTCTACTAATAAATATAATTATTAGTTGAACAAGGATTCATTAAAGTTCACCATAAAAAAGATGATATTTTAAATAAAATCAAATTAGAATGTTAAATAACAGAAAAATAAGCATTTGATCTTGCTACTGAGTTAAACATATAATTTAATGAATTTTTATCTGTATTTTGATAACTGTTCATTATATAAAATTAATCTATATCTTTACAATTTTAATTTGATTTAATCAACTTTTAATATATATAGATTTTATGAACTTATAATTCTTCCCATAATAATATCACTCAATCTCAAACAAAAAAATGAAATGAAATAGTACTTCCTTCAAAATTTATAAAGTTTCTTTTTATATAATTAAATAATATTTTAATGAGTTTATTATTTCAAGGAAATCAATATATTCTTTAATTAAATAAAAATAATTAGAAGTTATTTATTATAATTAGATGATATTTGATAGAGTTAGTAACAAATTTTTAAATTTATAACAAAATCAGTGTTACAATAATATATTATTAGAGGATATATATATTATTATAAAATATGAAAAGCGAAAGAAATAAAATTCCATAAAATAAAGGACAAATAACAAACAAAATAATTATTACATAAAATGTCATTATAATTGGAAATCTAATTAGAATGCATCATATATAGCTTAAAATGTTATTAATTAGTAAGGATTGAAATATTATAAATTTATTTATTAAAATGTATATTTCCAAAGAGAAAAGAATGAGAGTGCTGCTGTCAATATTGTCTATTATTGACTTTGGATATTGTTTTGATAATATTACATATATAGCTGTAATAATTTCTTCCTTGCTTGTTTTGTGTAGTATTGGTACTTATGTTATAAAATATTAGTCAGTCTTATATTTAATAATGATAAATGTTTGTCAATAATAATTATCATTTTATATTATGGAAAGGATTTAATTTTATATGGGCCATCAAGGACATGGCCATTATTATATCTTTTAAAACTTGTTGGAACTCCAAAATATTTTTTTTTATTATTATTTTCGAATCAAATAGTATTCGATTCTCTTGATTCATTATGGGTTTATAATGTCAAAAGAAAGGATCATAATTGCATTTAATTAATCCTGATATTATTATTAGAAGGTTATTCTTAATATATTAAACAGAAATCTTATTACTAATGCCTTAAGTTATTGATAAAGCAATTCAAATAGGAATGCGTTCTTTAAATTTTTGATTAAAATTAAAAGTCTATAAATGAAAATAATCATTAGTTACCATTTTCAAATAGATTATAGACAGAAAATACTTTAATTTGGAGTCCTAGGGGGGATTAAATAAATTTATTTCAAGAAGATAAGGATATTGTTTATAAATTATTTTTAAATAATGATTTAGGATTATCAATAGATTCCAATCCATAGCAATTACAATAATAATTAACTTTTAGATCAAGTAAAGAATTGTTACATTTCTTATCTAAAAATACCCATTATTTCATTTTAGCTATTTATAATGATCCACTTCTGAATACAAAATTTTAATATTAAGTTAAGTACTTTTAAATAAATAACTAATAAATTTTGTCATTTTAAAAACTAGATAATGGTCTTATTGTGAGATAGAATCATAAAATTCTAAAATACAAGTAAAATCTAATTAACATTTTTAATCATAAATTGAAAACTCCTCTAAACAGTGCAATTGGACATCTTATTACAGCCAAAGATGATGATTAAGTTATTGATTAGATTAAAAAATTATATTTGTAACCAGCTCTTTTGAATTGCAGATTACAGTTATATTTAGTATAAGATATTTTAGATTATTTATCAATAGATATTGAATAATTACCTTTAATGAATAATAAAACTAATTTGAAAACTTTATTATTAGAAGTATATGATCTAATTGAATATTAATGCAAATTGAAAAATATTGATATCCTATTTAAAATAAATAATGAAAATTTTAAAAAAATAGATCCTAAATCTTTATTTGTTTATACTGATTCAAACAAATTGATCAGAGTTTTGTTAAACATTTTAAATAATTCTTATAGATTTACAGATGAGGGAGGTTGTATCATTTTGGATATCAGATTAGATTAGATGAATAAAATTACTTATTTTTCAATAACAGATAGTGGATAAGGTATGGATGAAGAACAAATCAAAAAACTGAATTGTTAATTGAAAACTTTTGAAAACATTACATTTAATAAATTAAACAAATAATAGGATAATAATCGAAATATAAAACTAGGATTAAGTCTATTTCTAGCAAATAAACTAATAAAATTGTTGAGTGGGGATAATAGTTGTTTACAATTAAGAGTATCAAATGATCAATTACTATTCTCTTTTTCGATTAGTGATATAAAAGAAATCTAATCAGCAAGTTCTCTTGGAAAATCTAAACATAATAACTTTGTAAACTAAAAATCATTGAGAAGTTTACATAATAAATTTAATAGCTAATCCAGTCCTCGAATATCCAAATTTAAATAAAGTTCATAGAGATAAATAGATATAAAGAATTATAATTCATTAAGATTAATTTAATAGTCTGATATATATAATGAACCATAACCTTAAGTTCCAAATTAAATAACAATCCATCAAAACAATTCAAAATTTCATCAATAAAGAATTCGAATGAAAACAATAAAAAAATCTTTAGATTCTTAATTTAGATCCAGAGCAACTAGTTTTAGAACTCATCAAATAGAGTAAATAATTCGATCAGAATAATTCTAATAATAATAATAATAAATTTAGACTGACGAATACATTTTGATTGTTGATGATGAACCTTTCAATCATGAAACTTTGTGTATGATGTTAAAAAATATGGGATTTAAAAATTTCTTGAAAGCATTTAATGGTTAGCAATGTCTCGATATCGTCATATAGAATCATAATAAAATACACATGATAATGATGGATATTGATATGCCTATAATGAATGGAATTGATACGACAAAATAATTAGAAAATTTAATTAGTAATAATACTATTTGTTACATTCCAATTATCGGATGCACAGCTCATGAAGATTATTAATCACATTTATAATGCTTTGATGCAGGAATGATACATGTAGTTGTAAAACCTGTTTTTATAAAATCCATATAAGAGGCACTTAATAAAATCTCTGAACTTAAATCAAATGAAACTATAAAAGAAGATACATCATCTTATGTTATCAATAGAATACAATCTCAATCTTCTAATTTTCAGTGAAATAATTTATTATATTTATTACTATAAAAATATGAGCAATTTCTATTTATTTTTGTTAAATAATTTAAAAAATTTTTTTTATCATAATTTAGACATAATGCTATGGATAGGAGAAGACTTTGTAGAATTTTTATGGTTCTAATCAAATCTACCATTTTTCATAAGAAAACTCAATAAGCATTAGAATTTATATAGATTAAAGATATAGTCAAGAATTTTATGTAATAATAAATAATTAGAATAAGGAATTTATTAGAAGATAAATAAAGTTTTAATTTTGAATAAAAATTCATTGTTTTACATAGATTTATAGCTTAACGATTTCAAAATAAAAATTAATGAGTTCTCAAGTTTATTTATAGAACCTCCATTTAATCATGATTAAGTAAATATCTGTGTGAAATAAAAATCACTTTAACAAGAGCATTTTAAATAGAGAAGTTTTTTAAATGAATATCCAAAGTCTTATTAGAATAATTTTTTATATCTTTAATAATCAACTTACAAGATATTTTAGAATAACTTTATCACAAATAAAGGCTTTTGTTAAGACAAAAACATATAATATGATAATTTATATATTTTCATATTTCTTATGATATTACATTCAGAAATAATATTTTTATCATTATAATAAATTTATATGAATACATACCTTGATATTATTAAATAGCTACAATAAGCAATTTAATTAAGCACAAAAGAAAATGTAGAACTTAGAGAATAGATAATAATGATGGAAATTTAATAAGATCCTGAAAAAAATCTTAAAATTAGCAATTTACAGAAATAAATTATTTCACAATAACAATAAATATCTGAATTAAAATAATCAATTTAAAAAAATAATTAAATCAAGAAGGAACTTAATTGCAATTAAGATGATAAATATTTAATTGAATAAATGAAAAAAAAATTTTAAGAAAAGAGTAATGAGCTTAAAAGATATTAAGATTAATATGAGAATGCCAAGTAAATTTTAAAGCAAACACAAACTTAAGTTCTTGAATTAAAAGAGCAAATCAATTATTAATGCTAATTGAATGCGTAAGAATAGTAAAAAGTAACAAAAATGGAATTATTAATGAAAAATGCTAGGTAATAAGAGTTCACATCTTTATAATATATATTGGAAATAGAAAGATTAAACTAATAAATATCATAATTAGAATAAGAGCAAAAAGGTTAATCTAGAATTAGTCATTGAGTAGATTATAATTTTTATAAAATTTATTTAATAAATTAATTGAAAGAAAGAAAGTTTATAATGAAAAGAATTGGTTAATTTTAATCAATCAATTAGTAATTAATTTATTATATATATATATATATATTGAAATATGATAACTCTGATATGGTTAGTGCATTTTGATAAAAGATGGCTGTGTTTTAATTGCCCAATAATATAATCAATGTGGTATTCTAAAATTACACTGTAGGCTATTTGGAACTATGTATTGCATTTTATTAGCAGCTATTGATTTATACTCGATTTATTTTCATTAATTCTGCCCATATGCATTTAAGCATTTGTTAATAAATATATTCATTCTAATAATTTTGGCAGGGTTTTCTTATATAATTTATGTTAAAACTTTATTTAAATAAGTAATAAAACGCATAATAATAATGATAGGAGAAAATGCAAAAATATAATAATCGACAGGATATTGCTTTAAGATTAAATCATTGGACAATAAGAAAAGTTTTATTATCTAAGATAGGATTTGCAGTGTTTGTTGTTGGATTGATATAAAATATATGGGCATTAAAAACATTTATAAATTTGTAGGAATGTAAAAATTGTGAAGGAATGTAGCCAAATATACTTAAATTAAATTTATTATTAACAATTTTAGCATCAATACCAATAGCATTTATGATAATGTGTTACATATCAATAAAATCAGTTGCTTTAATCACTAGTTCTTTATTTCCACATACATATATAAAAATAAAGAAATTATTTTGTAATTGATATTTCATATATACATTATATTGATTAAAAAATATTGAAGTAATATTTGAAAATATATGTATTAAACAGAATTGATTGATCATAATAAAGTTATACCCTTCTTTAAAGGACTAATTAGAATGATTCGATCACCTCTAAGATAAAGTGCATCTAATTTTCTTTTTGTTTTGATTCCTTCTTGAAATGATGTTTCTTCTGCTTTGCTAATAATCATATTCAAATGATTATCATAACTTACTAGAGTTCCTTTAAGTTCAATATTATTTCTCATTTTGATATAAATTTATTAAGCAATTGAAAATTTAAGTACATCCAATGGTTCATCTAAAGTGTCCATGATTATAAAATAATAATATTTTAATTATACCGTTTTTGATGAAATAAGTCATCTTGATAGTAATGCTAATTACTTTAGCATTCTAAACAGAATTATAAAGTAAAGTAGATTCAGTTATGGCATAAATGGATAAAATGTCACTAAAAAATGATTTTTCAAAGTAATTAGCAAGTCTTATTGAACTTAAAATGTTATAAAGTTCTTATGTAGAAGAAGTGTTAAAAGAAATAAAAAGTATTAGAGATTAATTAATTGCTGATTAAAGTGTTGAAGATTAAGAATATGCAAAAGTATAAGAATTTAATAATANATTTAAGCATTTGTTAATAAATATATTCATTCTAATAATTTTGGCAGGGTTTTCTTATATAATTTATGTTAAAACTTTATTTAAATAAGTAATAAAACGCATAATAATAATGATAGGAGAAAATGCAAAAATATAATAATCGACAGGATATTGCTTTAAGATTAAATCATTGGACAATAAGAAAAGTTTTATTATCTAAGATAGGATTTGCAGTGTTTGTTGTTGGATTGATATAAAATATATGGGCATTAAAAACATTTATAAATTTGTAGGAATGTAAAAATTGTGAAGGAATGTAGCCAAATATACTTAAATTAAATTTATTATTAACAATTTTAGCATCAATACCAATAGCATTTATGATAATGTGTTACATATCAATAAAATCAGTTGCTTTAATCACTAGTTCTTTATTTCCACATACATATATAAAAATAAAGAAATTATTTTGTAATTGATATTTCATATATACATTATATTGATTAAAAAATATTGAAGTAATATTTGAAAATATATGTATTAAACAGAATTGATTGATCATAATAAAGTTATACCCTTCTTTAAAGGACTAATTAGAATGATTCGATCACCTCTAAGATAAAGTGCATCTAATTTTCTTTTTGTTTTGATTCCTTCTTGAAATGATGTTTCTTCTGCTTTGCTAATAATCATATTCAAATGATTATCATAACTTACTAGAGTTCCTTTAAGTTCAATATTATTTCTCATTTTGATATAAATTTATTAAGCAATTGAAAATTTAAGTACATCCAATGGTTCATCTAAAGTGTCCATGATTATAAAATAATAATATTTTAATTATACCGTTTTTGATGAAATAAGTCATCTTGATAGTAATGCTAATTACTTTAGCATTCTAAACAGAATTATAAAGTAAAGTAGATTCAGTTATGGCATAAATGGATAAAATGTCACTAAAAAATGATTTTTCAAAGTAATTAGCAAGTCTTATTGAACTTAAAATGTTATAAAGTTCTTATGTAGAAGAAGTGTTAAAAGAAATAAAAAGTATTAGAGATTAATTAATTGCTGATTAAAGTGTTGAAGATTAAGAATATGCAAAAGTATAAGAATTTAATAATATTACTTTAGAAAATTGGTTAATTGAATGTAGAAATAGAGATTTTAGAAATACAAACAGAAAAGCTTGCAAAAGAATTACAACGATTGAATCAATAAATAGGAGAATTGAATGAAGATATAAGCAAATTAATTGGTACTTAATAATCTTAAGAGAAATAATTAAATACTTTAAATTCAAAAGAAGAGGAAATAAGAAATTAATACAAAAGTGAGATAGAAACTTTAAAAGTAAAATAGTTTTTGATACATATTATTAGTAAAGAACAACAAATAATATAAAATCAATAGATGGATTAAATGAAATGATTGGTAAATTATAATAAGCAGTATTTGCAGAGTAAAATAAAACAACAATTCTTTCTTAATAACATACAAAACAATATGTTGATGAACTTAGAAATTCTTTAGGACCTAATCATCCTTTGACTGCTTTAGTAGCTGTAACTACAAAGTAAATATATATTTATAATAAATATAGATTTGATGTACCTACTGTAACAAGAATAATTTAATTACTTGAAAATATTAGGGATTAAAGAATAAATGAAAATGCTGGAGCAGATGAATATGAAGCTAAAGTTACATAGGCTTATTAAATAACTTTAAAAGAAGTAACAGAAGTTAGAGAAAGATTAAGTGCTGATTATTCTAGAACTTTAGTTACACTTAAAAGAAGAAATGAAGAAAATGTAATTTTAATTTATTAATATTATAGACACTATCAACAAAGTCTAGAAATTAAATATAAAAAGATTTACCTATTGCTCAAGATTTACTTTAATAATATAGAAATGAAAGAGAAATTGTCTAATCTAATTACAATCTTAGATCTGCTAAAAGAGAAAATGAAGTTAAAATCATTACTCAAGCTTATACTATAGTAGCTTAATAAGTAAGAGTATGATAATATCAAAAAAATCAATATTTATTTATTATTTTTATAAAATTAAATTAAATTATTCATAATGAATCAATCTATGGCCAAATTATATTCTTAAGATGGAACAGGTAGAGATTCATACATTTTTTATGATAATGGAGGCTTTTATCCTGGAAATTTCAAATTATAAAAAACGCCATCCAATTAAAATTGTATTTGTTTTACTAAAATTTTAAGGGGCTTATGGTACATACTCTCCTTAAAAAGCTCATTTCAAACCTGAAAAACGATAGTTTTATTTTAGTGATGGAACAGGAAGAGATACATATGTCATTCGAAATGTATAAGACAAAGCATATTTCTCTCCTGATTTTTCATTTCAATTAAGAAAATATGAATCATAAGTCTTTAGTCCTTAATATCCATATAAATTACCTCCATTAAAATAGGCATAATTATCAATTAAATCTGATAAATAAAAATCATTAATATAGAGACTTGCTAAACCAAAACTTAGAACTCAAAATGATTGAATAATTAATAAGGAATTATTTAATACAAATTAATTATATTATATTTTATTCATTAATGCAATATATAAGATTTCTATTAAATAATTAATTTTATATATACATTATTTGTATAGGAATTGAAAACTAAAAAATTTATTGAAACCTAAATTATTATCTAAAGATAATTCTAATATCTATTTTATACCTATAAAAATAACTTAAAGAAAGATAAATTATATTTGCCAAAGAATTAAATTATTATGGACAACTATAAATGAAAGAGAAAATGAAAGAAAAATAAAGAAAAATAAAGAAAAATAAAAAGGAAACCAAGTAATATTATATGTTAATTCTAACTCTCTATAAATTTTACAGTATGAATTTTCAGATGAATAAAGGAAATTGATAAGATAAGATTATTAAGACTTACAGTAAAAAACCATAAATAAATGTAAAGAATATGAGATAATATTAATAACCAAGAAATTAGCATTTTTTGGAACAAATTACCTAAACTTTAGCAAATTAAAATCTATTCTTAAAGATTTTAAATTTGATAAATTATATATATAGATAATCAGAAATGAGTATATTTAATAATATAATCATCTTAATAAGAGGGGTGCATGAAAATTCATAATTAAGTACCAGGATTTATTTTATAAATAATTTAAATAGTTTATTATATTATTAATGATGTAAAAAAGGATTTATATTGTAGAATATAACAGAATTGTGATTGAGAGGTGATTTTGTATAAAAAGATATTAAATTTTTAAATTTGAACTAGATAATTATATCAAGTCAATAATGTTTCTTATCCTGAGCCTGATTTAGCTTTGAATTAAACAAAGCAAGCAAATCCGAATAATAAATTATAAAGAACTATGCAAATTTGACTACCTGCACATAATTTGTAAATATCTGATCCAATAGCAGCAAACCAAAATTAAAACATAAGAAGTAGAGCAAATACCAAGCCTAATACCAAACCTATTAAAACTAAGTTTTTTAATAAATCTGGTTTAACTTTATCTTTTAAGACTGATAATGAAAGGATTTCTATCAATACAATAATTATTGCTATAGCTAAGTCTATACTTCCATAAATTGGAGCTTGCTTAACAACTTAGCAAAAATATTCGCCATTACAATCTTCAATATCAATTGTAATTGAGGTACCCATAATCTCTATTCTCATTTTAGCTGTATATGTAAAATAAACAGTTTGAGATGAAGACATCGTTGAAGATTCGTAAAAACCAACATCTAAAAAGTAGCAAATGAAAATCAAGAGCGCCACAATTGATAATGATCCTATTTTTATGATCTGAGACTTTTAGACAATAAAATCCATATCTAATTCTATAATTTAATATTTTTTTTTTTTATTTAGAATTTTTTGTTTTAAATTTAGATTTCATATATTCTATATTGATATAATAATATTATAGAATTTTGAAGAAGAAATCTTGAATGTGCTTGTAATTTATTTATTATCATATTTTTATTTATTTTAGTATTGCTTTAATATAAATTTAATGATAAATTATTTGATCAATTGTTAATAATTAAACATGAATATCACTTATTATATCTGATTTATATTAACATTTAAGTTCTTTCAAAATAATAATATAAATGGATAAATTAAAGAAAACTTCTTGGGAGAAGATCATAAGCCTCCTATAATAGTTATATAGTATTGGATAGCAAATTCAAGAATATCATATAACATTACAAAGTAGTGTTTACACATTAGTTTCATTATTCCATTCTTAATTTGGTTAATTTATAGATAGAGAAGATATTATTGATTCAATATAATAATTAGATTTTGAAACTCCTTAATTGTATAATATGGGTAGAAACTTATAATCAGAGTTTGCATTTACTTTTAATCAAAAGTATATTTTAAAAGTTGTTTCAGGAACTCAATACAGGTATTTTAAAAATATATTCCATTAATATTATTTCAAAATAATTGCAAATAAAAATTGTTTGTTAGCAAAAACATTTGGAATTTATAAATTAAAAGATCGAGATAATAACTCTTATTTTGTCTTAATGGAAAATTTATTTTATGAACATAAAGTGTAAAATAGTTAAATTATCAGTATATATGATTTAAAAGGAGCTTAAAGTAGTAGAATTACTAAAAATTTTTATGAACAGTTTCAGCAATAGCAATTATTAATGTAAAATAATGCCTAAACAATTCCTTTATTAAAAGGAAAAGATGAAGATTTTAAAAAAATAAGATTTTTCGAAGATTTCTCAATCGATAAGAAATTAGATTTAATGAATTAGATTAAATAAGAAAGTGATATTCTAGCTGAAGCCAATACTATGGATTATTCATTAATGATAATTACTGGACATATTAATTAATGTTTATAAGGGAAAAGACTATTTAAGTTAAACAATAATGTTGGCATTATAATAGGGATTATTGATTATTATTAAGAATATAATAGTACTAAAAAATTAGAAAATAAATTTAAAACCTGGTTCGGAATGCATAAACCAGATCAATAAATTAGTTGTGTTGATAGTGATACATATAGAAAAAGATTTTAGATTTATTTTTAGTAATTTCTTTAAGATTGAATGATAATTTTTATAAATTTGATTACACTATAAATATCTTTTTATGATCAATAGAAAATATAGTAATACTTCTAATTTACTAAATTATCATAAACAAAACCTTAGATATTTATTTAAATAAGTAAGTATTAAGTAATTTTTAATTTATTATCATTATTACAAGTTCTTTTTACAGCTAATAATATTGAAAATTTATATTAAATTTAAACATTCACTTTTAATTGGTTTCCTCCATTAAAATATTATATTAGAATTTTAATTGATTTGATTTTCATTGAGATCACAAACATTTTATCTAGAGATTAATTATTATAAATGATAAATCATCCATGAATTTAAGTCATTTTTGAGGAAAAAAAAATTATATGTTTATTAGAAAATATTTATATATATATAACAATTCAGAATGTGTTTTTAATATCATCTTAAAGAGACTGTGGACATAAATACATTTTATTATTGTTATTACTATTATTATTTTTTTGATTTTTTTTTAGGATATAAAACATCTGTAATATCTGTTAATGGAGGTCTATTGGAATGTTAAAGATTGTGTTGAATAATTTCTTAAGGACCTTCATTCTCTTTATTAGGATTTTCATATTCTTCTTCAAATTTTAACTACTTTGAACTCATTTTTGAATTCAAATTTAATTATTTTTTTTATTAATTATTTAAAAATAAAATAATGTCTTATAAATGTTCTGTTTTAAAAATTCACTTCAATTACTATCTGAAATAAGAAGTTCATTGGCTAATTCTGGGAAACAGTAATAAAATTTATAAGGAATAAACAAATAAGTAAAGTTTTCACATAATTTTTGAGTTATGTAAAATTTTAATATCATTAATAAGAAGAACCAAGAATTTTATCCACCTGAATATCTCAGAATTGAGAAACCATTTGGATAAATTAAATTTGCTAATTGACAAAAATAATTCTTCATTAATTCAAGATTAATCAAATATCATTTGAAAGTACAGGTCTGATATTGAAAAATTAATCAAAGAGCTTGTAGAAAATATTGAAACTGAAGATGAAATTCAACATCTTTAGTTTCGTAAGCCTTATAAAAGAAATTGATGATAATAATATTTTATTTATTAATTTTATTATGTAAAGATGAAAAACAGAATTTTGAGGATAAATAATAAAGAATTATTGTTATTTATAAATAAAATAGTATAAAAATATACAGTAATGATTAATATATTTACTACTACATTATTTTATTGATAGAGAAGAACAACAGAGAAGATTGTAACCAAATAATTAACTTTGAATAAATGAAGTATTTTAAATCATTAATTCAAATACAAAATGTGTATAAAAATAGGCAATTGTTTTTAAAAATTGTAGTCATCATTTTTTATTAATTTTAAAAATTAGATTGAAAAGATATAGATAAGAAAAGATAGATTTGATTTTAGAAAGAAAAACTTTTAATAAGATTTTTTAGTTTATAGAGTTGAATAATCAACATCAAATTATCTATTGTGAAAAATTATAAAAACATGAAATTGAAACACAATTTTATCATTTATACAAAATATATTAGCAGTTTGTAATTCGATAGTGCGAATCATAAGAATTTGTTCACATTCAAAATATTCCTGATAATATAAAACAAGGAATATTAATAATACTAAATAGATTAGGATATCTACTCATTTTTAGATTTTTTAAGTCTACTACAATTGATGAAGTTATTTTAACTTAATTATTAATATTGTTTAAGAAATTAAATGAATATAAAGAAAAATTAACAATATTCTATGATGATAATGAAGAATTCAATAAAATTTAGTAAGAAATTTAAAAAACTGTTAATATAAATATGTCTATATCTTTAAGTACTTCATTTATTAGATAAACATAACATAATACCTACTCTCCTCATCTATTTTTAATTCTATCATTCTAAATTTACAATTAATTTTATCATTAGAATTAATAATATATTCACTTTTTATTTAGATTATTGGTAAGAATTTAAATAAAGGATTAATTTGTAAATTTATAAGTTAATAAAGTAATGTATATTATAATAAATTATTTTGATTAATAAATAAAAACATCATTTGAAAGATGAATTTAAAGTAATCATTAAAAAAAAATATTTTAAAAAGTTTTCTACTGAATTGATAGAAGCTAATAAACAAATGAATTAAAAAAAAGAATTTAGAAAACTTAAATGATATTTTTAATTATATACAATCTATATGATTAATAATTAATATTCTAATAAGAATATTTTATATTTTTAATTATTTATTTTACAATGTAAACTTCAATCAGTCAAATCTTTACTTCTATTGAATGTGTTAATCACAAGAAGTAGATAGAATTTATAAATTTAACGTATCCTTTAAGGAAAAATTAGTCAAGATTATTATGTAAAGATTGTGATTTTAATCATTGTGAAAATATATTTGAAACAAATGTTGTAAATGATTTCTTAGAAAAGATTTAGATTTAATAATAATAATTGCAAAATAAGTTTGATAAAAACTAAAATTTATTTAGGTAATTGAAGGATTCTATTAATGATTATCTAAATTCTATTGAAGAGTTATTGTTTTAAGAAAAATAAAACATATAAAATAATTAAGTTATAAAACCTGGTAATTCTTTTGATTAATTTCTAAAGTAGAATTAAATAAATAGAGAATTAATAAAAAATATGAGTGATGAGCTTTGTGCTTTAATTTTGTAAGATTAAAATTCTTTAAAATTACATTCAGAATAAGTAAATTTTAATGAAGAAGGTTTAATGAAAGTAAAATAGAAGATAGAAAAATTAACAAAATTTGAATAATTTATGAACTAAGGTGAAAGTTAAATTAATTAATAATTTTTACAATCATAATCATAATTATAAATATAATAATCTATAGTATCAACAACATAATCATTTGTTAAGACATAAGTGAATTATGTAAAAACTTATGAAAAATAGATTGATCAATAAATAATTTATGATTTAAAGTTTAATAATAAGGGAAATATTTTTGTGATTGCAAGTAATTTAATAGCTGATGCAAATTGTTATGCTCAGATTTATTTCTAATAAGATGGTATTTTTATACTGAAATAGAATTTAGACATACATTCTGGATATGTCAGTTCTATTTGTTTTAATTCATAAGATGATAACTTTTTTACTGCATGCTAAGATAAAAAAATTCGTTTTTGGAAACAAACAAAATAAAATAAATGGAGTTTAGAATAAGAATTAATTGAACTAAATTCAACTGCTGATTGTATTTTAATGAATAATTAGTAAAATTATTTGGCAGCTGGAGGTGAATATTTATGTTTTTGGAAATAAGTAAATGGAAAATGGATATATGATACCTAATAAAATAATTTTGGATAAAAGATTGAAACTTTAAGTTTTAATGAAAGTGATAAGTTATTAGCAGTTGCATATTAGGATTATTTAATCAAGATTTTTGAATATTATAATGAAAAATGGATTTAAAGATTGTAAATTTAAAAATATACAATGTTACTAAATTTTTATAATTTGAATGATTTAATTGGAATATAAATAAATGGTTATTTAAATTTTTATGAATATGATAATTAAATTTGTGATTATTAGATTAGTGAAATAGAATTGAAATAATAGAAAGAAAATTATGTTGCATGTTTTTGTTTAAAGAAAAAATTATTAGCTTTATCATAAAAAGGGAAAGAACCGATAGATTTATTTATGGTAAATGAAAATAGAGTATCGAAGGTATTATAATAAATTCCATGTTAAGGGAATTAATTGTTTTTTTCAAATAATGGAGATTATCTTGCAATAATATCAAACAAATAATTAATCATTTATCAAGATGAAGGAGAAAGATATTGATTTATTATAATGATATCTATAAAATTATGATAAAATAGGCATAATATAAATTAAGAACATCAATAGAATTAAATCAAATATTTTTTAGTTAAATTTTTATTGAATAATTATGAATATTTAAAATATGTATAAATATATGATACAAGCTTTTGTATAAATGTTTAATTAAAATATACAATAATATGCTATGTAATGTTAAAGGCATAGTGGTTAACCAAGAGAAAATATAAATTTAGCAAAACATTTGATAGACGAGAGACAAATAATTTGTGATTCTTGTAACTTTTCATAAACAAATTAATTAAGAATTTTTAATAAATTTTGATAATGAGGTGATTTGGTTGAAATAGGAATTAGGAAAGGCTAAATTTTAATTAATAGCTGCTAAAAATATATCAAAATAAATAGAGTCTGTGGATTAAGGATAAATATAATTAGAGAAAATATTTTAAGCTAAGGTTAATTTAAATCTAAGGATGCAAGAGTAGAATTTAAATTTAAATTATTAATCATTAATGGGCATCTTTTCTTTATTGAAAGATTGGTAGATTGATGAATAACTGATCAACTAAAAAATTTGTATTTGCGAGAAAGAGATATTAGATAGTGAAAAGTATTCTGAAGCTATAAATATTGTGAGTAAAGCAAACGATCAATTAATTATTACTACTTACGCCAACAAATGAAAAGGTAGGAGAATTTATAAAATAAGTTGAATAAGATTTTAAAGATGATTATAAGTTTATGATATATAAATAAATAAAACAGGATTATTTTTGGCATTTGGTAGTATTCTTATAGAAAATAAAGATTGTTATGCATAGATTTGGGAAATAAAGTAAGGTATATTTAAAAAGATTTAATCATTAAGAGGTCATTAAAGAGATATAAAATCATTATTTTTTAATGATGAAGATTATCTATTTATAGCTAGTATTGATTCAACAATAAAAATATGGGTGAGATAAAATTATTTTGCATCTGGAAGTGAAGAATTAATAAAATGGAAAAAAGATATAACAAAAAATAATAAATTGATGAAAATTCAGTGTTTAAAAATAATACTAGAATTATTTAAACTTTAGTTTTTGCTTAGAAATCAAATATGTTAATGGTAGGTAGTGATGATCGTTTAATATAAATATTTGTATTTTAATACAAGAAATGGTCATTAAAATTTTAAGAGAAATAAGATTATAAATTAATATTTATATGTTCACCATGTGATAATGATTTTATATCATATTAAATAAAGGGATAATATGAAGTTTGGAAAAGTTTACATAAAAATAAAATTTTGGTATGGGAGAAAATTAAAGGATATGAAGAAGGCAAAATAAAGAAATTAAGTTTTCTTAGACCAAAAAATTATTAGGTATAACTTATGAAGATGGTAAGTTAAAAGTAATGTAAGTTTAATCAGATGGAAATAAACAAGAGATTAATATAGATTAAAAGAATGGTGATTTATTGGTCATGTCTTATTTATCACCTTCATAATCAAACAATTTTATCGAGGCATAATAATAATAATTTAAAATGGGGACATTTAAAAAATTTTAATCTAAATTTGCGATACTTGCAAAAAATAAATTATAAGTATATATCGAGGATATTGATTGAAATTATAATAATATATAAATATATCAATATTATCAAAAAATTGAATCATTTATTCTAAAAGTAACCAATTTTCTGACTTATTTTTATGAAATTTGATGATTTAATGTATTTTTGCTGTTATTATGTTTTAATCTAGCTCTACTACTAGAACCAACAAGACTTTAAGATTCATCATGACTAATAGATTATTATCTTGAAAAAATAGCTATATGCAATGATTTAATTTTGTTTACTAAGATTCTAAGAATCTCATATTTTTCTAATAGAAATATTATATGTTATCTTATATCAATAATCAATTATATAAAAATTAAGAGTGTTAGTATTGTAATAATAATCCAGGCTATTTTTATATAAGTTTAATATGTAAATGAATCACTTTACTATGCAAAACCAATTAGTAATATAAACAATAAGGCTAACCATAATAGAATTTCAGTTATTATTTATTTATAATATTCTGATTTATCAATAAATGGTTTATTATATATTATGTAACTAAAGAATGAAGCATTTAATAAAGATACAAATCCTATTTGAAATAAAGGGTAATCGTACATGAAAACTAAACAAAACATAAATAATAGTTTTTTTGTAAAAAGTATAATATTATAATAGAGACTAAAAGGATTTCTGTCTAATACAATTCCTTCATATAAAGCACCATATTTTAATTATGCTTCTGTTAATTAAAAATAAAATGGTTTATTGCTCATAATTATAATAGCAAAATATATGAAAAAGGCTTATAAAAGAAGGAATAAAAGTGCTAAAAGACTACTTAATCCAAGTATTAATGAAGTAGTAGTATAAGCAATAAGTTATAAAAAGATAGCTAAATTCAAATCATAAGAAATAGTTAAAAAAGTACGTAAAATAGCAGTCTTATATTAAATTTTAAGATTGTAGAAATATTTCTGCATATTTCTAGTTAATTTAAAACACAAGAATAGAATAACATTTGGTTCATCAGAAGATTAATTGTTATGAATTGATTATTATTATGTAGTAATTGAATTGGCATAATGATAAATGCAATAAAAGATGATATGAAACAATATATATGTTGCAATAGTTGTAGCAATTACAATAAAAATAGAAATAATATTGATTAAAAAAACAGATGTATATCCTTCTTATTTAAATTTGAGTGCAGGATCTTATACTTCAATAGATGAAGATAAGAGATCTTCAATACTAAAATTAGATTTAAGGAAATCAAATTCAGCAAATCCAAATAATTGAAAATAAGCATCTAGATTATATGGATATGCTACATTTAAATATTTAAGATATGATAATATTTATAAAGTATCTAAAAGATTCCAAAAGATATCTAATCCTCCAAATAAAAAGGCTAATATGGCAAAACCAATTAACAAATATAAAATATATGAGTTAAATTTAATAAGATTTTCTGTGCTACTAATTTCAGAATCACTTGGAGATTAATATTATAATAATGTAATAGTTTAATTTCTAGATTTAAAGGAGAAATTATCCTTAGATATTACATCAGTATCATTTTTAATAATAACTGTAATTTGAGGCGTATTATGAGTTTAATTAAGATGGATTTGTATTGAAATACTTACTAAATTAAATTCTTCTATGTAAGATGTAGTATCTTTAATTTCATCAAGTACAAATAAGCAGTTTTAAATAGGAGTAATTAGAGTAATAGAATCTTTTAATGGTGTTTTAGTAATATTAACAGGTTGATCAAAAGTTAATTAAATAATTCTAGAAGAAGAATAAATTTAATCAAATTTAGATGGGGTCAATATGATATCAACATAATCTATTTTTATACATATTTAATTGCATATATAACCATCTTCAACTGTACAATAAGATGAACATCCATCTCCATTATCACTATTACCATCGTCACATTATTCTTAAGTTGTTCTTATTCCATCTCCACATATAGTAACACATTCATTATCAATTATTGTATATCCAGCAGAAGCAATACAAGTTATACATTCTTTCTTATCTGTCTAAAATTTACATTCTACACATTTATTCTCAGATTATATGCATGTTTTACAATGAGCAGAACATATTTTACAACTAAAATCATTATCCAAATAATATCCATCTATACATTATTAACAATCTCCTAATAAACATTTTAAACAAATCTCATTAATACATTTATTATTTGATAATTAACATTAATTACAACCATCTCTAGCTTCTAAATTACCATCATCACATTATTCATTCCATTAAATTATAGAATCACCGCATTATGAATAACAATAATGAGTTTTTGGAGGATATACATATGTACTACAATCTATACATTCTAATTCATTATTCTCATAATAACCAACTTTACATAAACACTCAAATTCATTTAAATATACATTAGATCTAATCCTACTCTTTGGACATTTAGAACATTTATTGAATTCATTTGAATTATTACACTCAGCACAACTCTAAAAACATTTTTGACAAACCAAACTTACACCTTCATAATATCCACTCTAACAAATACATTTATCAACTTATAACTATCTATATTAAATATCATAACAAGATGTGCATAAAGCATAATCTGAACAATATTCACAATGCCCATCACATTCTTAACAAATTATATTATCATTCTATTAATAATGACCTAATTAACAAACACAAACATTCTTTTTCAAACTTCTCTTTTAAGATACAAAACAGCTTGTGCAATATGTTTCAAAAAATTCACAAGTTTTACATTGATCTGCACATTTAATACAAGTATATGATTAACTTAATTCAAAATAACCTTATTAGCATTTACATTTCTAAGACTCTAATATTCTATTTTATTCTACATAACATTCTGTACAATATTATCCTGAAAGTAAACAATTTTTGCATGTTCCATGACATAGTAAACATTCATATTTCTCATTTAAATAAAATCCTTCTTTACATTCACAGGATTCCATATTCATCACTTTACCTTTACTGGAATCGCAAGTAAAACATGATAATGAACCACTCCACTTTCTATTAAATGTTCTTAAATCGTATTTTCTATCTTCAGATATATTATATGTGCATGTTTAACACATCGGATGACAATTATATGAACATTCTCCAGATGACAATCCATTAATATTACAAAAACATTATTTGTTGTAATATATGTAATCATCAAAACATTAATCACATGTATTGCTATTACTACATACCTTACAACCTTTAATACAATCCCTACATTATGCTTATTTCAAAAACTTACCATATGGACAATCATAATATATCGGTAATATTGGCCAATCTTACTTCATTTCTAAACAAGTTGAACTATCAGAACATCTTAAACAATTTATGGGACAGAGAGCTATTAGTACAAAGAAATCATACAATGCACAATATCCACTATTAAATGCATTACAATTAAATGAAACTAATAATTCTTAATCATTATGATTAACTTCAAAATCTGTTGTACTTATTGTTACTAAGTAATCTTGAATTAATATATCTCCTTTTTCATCAATACCAGGAACTTATACTGAATTTTACCAATTATATAATTTATAAATTGAATCGAAATAAACATTCGCATTGTTTTAATTATTAATACCAAAGTCAATAAGTAACAATTTCACAAATAATCTGGCTTTATAATGTGGGTTGCATTATAAAACCATTTCAAAATAATCCGTTTACCAAACTTAATATCCTCCAAATATAAACTTCTCTTTATAGATTTAAGGAATATTTGAATTAAAACCTTTTTGGAATGGAGAAGATGCATTATAAAAAAATGTACTTCCATAATCATAGAATAGTTTAACTAAATATTAAGAAAACTTATATGTTTCTAGTAAATCTTTACAAGTATTTACACCAACTAATGGTGCATATGATGGACATTAAGTGAATTTGCATTCATTATTATATAAAAAATTAGTGCAAGTTGTTGTTTACCAAAAAATCTTAGAAATTTTAAAATCACTAAATGCCCATGCTGATTTAGAATTTGTTATATTCATATGACCTTTTAATTGTATTGTATTTAAATGATCCACTTAAAATAAATTTATTATATGATTAAATCTATAGCATGATGAATAACCATTTACTGTGCATATTTGTCTATTATAAATACTACCTTAAACAAATTGAATGAGATCAACAGTTCCGAAATTCATTATTCTTCCTAAAGTAAGTCCATCTACATTCACTTCAATATTACTGAACAATTCTAGAGGTCCTAACCAGTAAATTACAAATTCTATTGTAAAATCACTTGGAGTTGTAATCACTTGATTAATGTTAAATTGTATATATTCATTTTGAATAAATGAACCTCCAATATTAATTCCATCTATTTTAATTTATTTACTTCTGAAAGTTGTATTATAATCTGCAAAGAATTCATAAGATTAACCATTTACATCTGAAAAAACTTAAGTTTTTGATATGTAAGGTTAAAAATCTGATTAGTAAAAGTGAAGTCCACCCATAGGTATATTTTAACATGTTCCACCATTTAAAGTTAATTTACAAACACATTTATTTAATTCTAAGACAAAATTAACTTTACAAGTTAGACATGTTTAGAATTAAATATCACAGTGTTCACAATAATCATCACAAATTTAAATAAATACTTTAAAATTGGTAACATAATATGTAGCAATATGTGTATACTCCATTTTAAAGTTAACTAAATTAGAATCTGTAGTTGGTATTTGTTGAATATTCATATTAACTTAATAATCTTTTGATGTTAAACAAATGTATTTAAGTGCACTAGCATCAATTATAAAATCTTTTTTTTCTAGAATTACAGTATTAGCACTAAATGTAAAAGTACCAGAAGATGTTTATAAATGGAGTTCAAAAACATAGTTTATTTTTATGTAACCTTAATTGATATTGATTTTAAAATTTAAGGTTTTAGCACTTGATTAGTATATTAGTGGACAATTGGATTAAATAGGTGATGGAGAATTAATTAATGTTAAAGCAGGAGGGTCAAGTGTAATTTAAGATGGACTAATTTCTTTCCATTTTTGATCATTCCCTAATGTTATGATTAAATTAAATACCTTCATATTCAACGAGGGCTGACAATATGATTTTGCTAAAGATAAGAAGTATTAAAAAGTTAACCATTCGGAAGGATAATTATTTATAAAATTATTGTTGTATATTGTGTGATTCAATTAATTAATATAATAATAAAGAATGATGCAAAATTTTAGATGTATCAAATAAATGATAATAATAAATCAAAATATTCAATTATTAAATTACTTTCTGCAATTATCGAATTTATCTTAAGTTCTTTACTATCTTCAGTATATAATTAATGATTTATAACTCCAATTCATTTTTGACTTGATCGTTAGTCTCACGATAACTATCTCAATAGATAATCAAGATATCAATTGTAATAAATCATCTCATTAATTAAGCTTATACTATATCTTCTTCATTATTGAAATAATCTTCATCATTCATATACTTAAAATTATATACTATTTTAGTATATAACTAATTTTATTTTTTTC
Source organism: Paramecium sonneborni (assembly GCA_905182985.1). Classification (NCBI taxonomy): domain Eukaryota; phylum Ciliophora; class Oligohymenophorea; order Peniculida; family Parameciidae; genus Paramecium; species Paramecium sonneborni. The sequence continues at coordinate 537,614 of CAJJDN010000036.1, read as the reverse complement.
ATATTTTTTTTTATTCCATTAAATTTCTAATAATAAGATTATTTAAATTAGAATTCAAAAGATTTCTTTATTTCATAATTAAAGATGTTAATATCTTAAAAGATTGTGATTGTTTATATAAGAATTTCATAAAATATTGTAGTTTTTAGATCATCCCTAAGTTCTTATATTTCTAATTAAATTAATAAAGCTCCTTCTCCTCATTCTATTTCACTATAATTATCTTCAATTTACAGATTCTCAAATGCTAATTTTAAAATTTTTTAAATTGATTACATAATCTTCCTTATTAATTTTTGATTTTCTTCAAAAAATATGATACAGACTATTTAGCAATTAATTCAGTAATAAATAATATTAAATCCTTATCAAAATAATCTTAATCAATTAATAATCTTAAAATATACCAACATCTATTTTAATAGATATGTCCTTCTTAATTATTATATTTAATTCTATCATAACTTTCTAAATTAAACTTAAATTAAACCATTATATTATTATTTTACATAAAATTATTAGGGATATCTTATAAGTAATTGTTAAAATTACCTACCTACTCAATTCTATCAATTAGAGTATATTTTTAAATTATATTTGATTATTAGATACAATTATTTCGATTTATTTAATAATTTATATAATATATTTTTTTTAATCAAATTTATCATATTGATAGCATGTTATGAAATTATTAATTCTAAATTAGCTAAAATGTTTGTTGATCCATCGATATGATCACATAAAATCTCTAATTAAAATACTGCAGCTGTTCTATAAACATCTGGTATTTATTTATCTATTGAATCCCCAGGATAAATTGACAAATTCTCAGATTAATAATCTGGAATCTGAGATTTTTTAAATATTATTCAATCTGTTATATATTGCATTTCTACTTATTTATCTAAAGAATCGATTCATTATTTTATATATGGCAATAAATTCTTCAAAAGAGCCTTTCTTTATTTCATTCTTATTTCTATTATTTATTAAACTTAAAAACTCAATAAATAATCTCATTCAATTAATTATCAATTTTATCAATCCCTTTATTGATTATTGCACAATTTTATATCTATATACCTATTTATGTTGAATAAGATAATATTATCAAAATAACTTCGAAAATTGAATTTATTTAAAATAAGATATTTTGAATAGGTTAAGTTTGGTACTGTTATCTTTATCAAAAACTACCTATTGAGTTTCTTATTACTATTTTGCTTTATAATATCAAACTTATATATTTACTCTTATCTTATGATAAAGCTATTTATGCAATATTTTGGAAGTCCATACGTTATCTATTAAATAAGTCACTGATTGTTTATCTGTCTTATTAATTATTTTAGTATCTTTATTTGTAAAACTATTTGACATGAATTTTAGAAGCCATCCTATATTTAAATATAATGAATGGAATTAGTTTTCAATTTTATTGTTGTCTAAATTAAAATATTTTAATTCTTCCCTGTTAGGATATTCCTAAATAAATAACAAATAAATATTAAATTGACATAAATGATATAAATTAAATGTCAGATGGCTGATTTTAGTATTTTCTTTTTCTTTTTTTTCCCTTTGTTTCCAGATTCCTACCTTTGTTAATTTTATTATTTTTATTTCTATTATTCTAACATATCCATTAAAGTAGTCAACTCATTCATTTTATTCTCAATCTAAATTAGTAAATCCTAAGATTATTATTCGTCCTTGTTACTTTCTGAATTCATCAATTAAGAATCATTTCTTGGTCTCTATTGCAATTATTGGAGTCTTCTCTACAATTGTTTGTTCTGTCTCAATAATTCCTTACAATTAGAGCATTCTAAAATGAATAAACAACTAACCTAATTCCTCAGATTCCTCTTATTGTTGTTCTTGAATGATAGGATACTCATCTTATTAATTTTCCTCTACATCTTCATAATAATTTTTCTGTTCTTTGAATAATTTGATATTTCGAACCAACTTGTCAAATATATCCTTAGAGTATGGTTCAACAAAGCCTGGATTCTCTCTTAAATCTAAAGAGATTAAGGATTCATTTGTATCAAGAATTTAACTAAATAATTTAACACCCTCTTCTCCTATTTGATTTTCTCTCAATCCAATATTTTTAGTCCAAGAATCATACATCAAAAAATTGCATAAATCCTTTACACATCTATCATCAAACATATTCTAATGTAAAAATATTTCACATAATCCTTATAGTGTCAATTATTAAGGAGGTTCTATTAAATAAGTTTGATTATTTACCATCTCCTCTTATTTCTTCTGCCCATTTCATTTCATCTCTTCTTCCTGCATGTGAACTAATTATCTTACCAATTATCATTCCAGCATTTTCTTTTAATAAATTATTTGATAAATCCAGCATATTGAGTGATACACATTATTGAATTGGTTCAGATAATATTTAGAGATGCTAACTTGTTAAACTACAATTTGTTATCTTTAGTTCTTTTAATGTTTTTGTACTCTTCAATCCAAATGAAATAGATTCACAATCCTTTGGACTCAATATTAAATCAGTAATATGAATTTGCATTAAATTGAATTATGTCTATGTTAAATTTAGATTGATAGCAGTCAATATACCATTAATAATTTGTTGTAGTTCCTCCAAACTTACTATATCATCTATTTCAATTAAAATTTATGAATACTTTTGTTCATTTTTTTTCTCAATCTCCCATATACAACTATTGAATCAAAATGACATAAACTTAATAACAATTATAATGGTATTATGTCTTCTATTCTTATTAACACTGCATTCAATCTTAAAGATTGATCCTTCAAACCCTAAGCTAAAGAATTCTTATCTATTATAATACTTATTGTTTTGCTTAAATGAACATGTTGTTCTTGACATATTTATTTATAAATTGAAAGGTATTCACGATTTGGATTGTATGTCTATTTCATCTGTTAAATAAAAATTAATATAAAAATTAAAATTTTGTAAATGAAATCATTATCCGCTTCCAAATACAATCATCCTAATAATAGCTTTAATACACCTGATAAAAAGCCAACTAAAGTATGCTCTCTAGTTATATAAGAGTAGATAAAATACACAATCCACTATGAAGTTAAGCGGTGAAATGATGTCCGTTTAAAGTTATCTTTATGAATAAGCACATATCAAAGAAGAAGCATCAAAAAAAGAAATTGTTAGACTTATCAGATAAGTTATAGATGGTCTTGAAAAAAATAACAATATCAAAGAATTAAATGAATAATTATCTAAATTAATAATTGGATTAAGAACATGTATTAATTAATAAGAAGTATCAAGTTATATCATTTAATTAATACAAATCATTAGAGAAATTACTAATAATCATTAATTCAAAAAATAAATACAAAATGAAAACGAAAAAGCACTTCTAATCAAACGTATTCATTAATTAGAATTATAAGCCAAAGAAAATTAATCTCAATTTGGTAATTATAATTTATAATATTATTTTAGAACTTAAAATTAGAGATTGTGAAACTTAACAAAAGATCAAATAATATTAAGAAGAATTAGATAATATTAAAAAATTGAAAAAATAAAATGAACATCCTAAACCATAACATAATTCTCCAAAAAGAATAGAATTAAAAAATTAAATCACATTTATGCAATAAAAAATACAAGCACTCTCAGAAAAAGAAAAAAAATTAATTTAATTAGTAAAAGCTGTTAAATCTAGAGGAATTGATGTTGAACAAATTTATAAAAATATCAATCAAATATCAAGTCAAAATAGTAGAATCACTAAAGATGATACTATTAATTATATAACTGATAGTTCGAATTCTAATTTTGCTGATATTTCATAATTTGATATAGGTCAAACTTTAATAAAAAGAAATCCAAAATTTTTATTTGATTGATTATTTTTATTTCTACACATATTTTATTTAATCATAAATAAAATTTATTCACAATATATAACTCAAAATCTTTATGTAATAACTATTATTACTAAATTAGATCAATAAGTTTTATCAAGTAGCGGACGTATTTAAAAAAATATCTGAAAAATTGTCTATTATATAAATTTGGAGTAGAAAATGAAAGATTTCAAAAACTTGAATAAGCTAATGATACTTTTAATGAATTTTAAGAATAAACATTTCTAAACTTAATGGATTAAGAGATCAAGTATTTATTAATTATCTATAAAAAAAGTTAGAATTATATAAATAAGAGAAGAAGATAGATTAGTAAAAGAATAGGCAAATGAAACTAAAAATAGAGAAGTTTAGGCTTTGGAAAAGAAATTTGAAAATGCAATTTGAAATGAAATATAAACTAGAAAAGAAAGAGAATCTAAAGTTTTAAGTTTGCTAGAAGATAAAATTGCTTTATTAAGAACTAAAATCTAAAAAGAAACTGTTTCAAGAGTAGATGCTATAGATGAAGAAAAAAAAACTATAATCATTCATTTTTATCAAGTTAGAGAATAATCAGAAGAACATCTTTTAAGTTTATTGGAAGAAACATGCAACAAATTAAGTATTGCAGCAAATCTTTGATATATTTTAAATATTAAAATATATTAATTTTATTTCCTTTACTTACTCTTAAATCATAAATTTTATATTTTTTATTCTCTCTATAGAAAAATTAATTAACTCTTTATATATTAATTTTTTATTTTTAATATATAAGTATATTAGTTATCAAGAATTTTACAAATATTTCACTGAATTTTATTAATTATCAATAAAACATTGTCTAACTTCGTGTCTTAGTTTATTTTAAATGTCAGTTTCTCTTGATCTTTAGATTCATTATCTTAAGAACTGCTTTCTGAAATTTCTAGCAACATAATCCATTCAATTGATTCTTGGCTAATTTATTTGAAGATAAATTAATTTATCATAAGAAAATAGTTTCATTTTTTATATGAAAGTTTTACCTTGTCCTTGAATTATATGGATAAAAGTTATGGCATTGTTTTTCTACTTTACTTTTCTATTTTACTTACAGTAAAATTAAAAAAATCAAGTATTTTAATATTTTTCACCTTAATAATATAACCTTAAATTTTGATGATTATTACATTCTTGCTGTTCTTTTCCCCTCAATATCTTAATAAAAAAAATTGAATATTTTTTCTTATAATTACATCTTAAACAATTTTAAAAATATTAAAAAAAAATGGAAAAAAGTATTTTTAGGTAAAGAGGAATTAAATTATAACTATTTCAATTAACGAAATCTAATTTAATTATTAATAATACTTTTTAAAGTCTTAATTTAGGATAAGCTTTGTTTTTGCAAAAAGTAGTCAGATAACTAAAAATTCATTTCAACAATGAAGCTTTTATTTAATATACCTACTCTCAGTCAATAATTATTTGAATAATCTTTTGAAGTTTTTTTTTCGAATTTTAATTTATCATATCTCCTTTTTTCAACTAGAATTTTATTAATTTGTCTCTTTTGAGTAGAATTGACTACTCATATATGAAATTAGTATTAATATTTAATTTATTTTATCATTATTGAGCAATATCTTTAAGAATTGATTAAAAAAACTTGGAAAAGATTTTCAGAAAAAAGAATCTATTATTCTTTTCCAAAAATATCATTTTAAAATTTCATTATTATGAAAATCAACATAAAAATTTCTGAAATTGATTTTAAAAATATCTAATACTTAAAATAACATTTTATCATTTTAAAAAAATAATTATTCAAAATGTCATAAAAAATCATAATAATGCAGGTTCATCTCTTAATAAAATTATTGAGACAGTTTATTGATAATTCCTTAATTTTCTATTTAAAAATAAATATTTATTATAAGTTATTTAATGATAAATGTTAAATAAAAAAAAACCGTATAATCTTGTAAGCCATTTATCCAATATTGTAAAATATTTATTAAATTGATATGACCTAATGAAAAGAAGAAAAATAAGAATATAAAGATGATCTTAAAGAATTATAACTATTAGTTGAAAAAAAAAAAATTGATAAGTACTATTAATATCAATATGAATGGAAATGAATTAATAAACTTAAAATAAAAATGAATTGGAAAACAAGATAAAAATATATAGTAATTATATCCATAAGAATTATGAAACAATTATAAGAAGTCAAAGAGCTTAAATAATTATAGAAAATGTGATAGATCAAATATATAAACCTTCCACTGCTGGGTGGATCTAAGCAACCATTTTTAAATTTCTATTTTATTTCTTTCTTAAAGAAGAAAATGATTTTGACGTGAACATATAAATCATTTAATTTACTTTTTTATGTTTATTTAAATTTTAAATATATGGAAAATGAGTTACACCCAAATGAAAAATAAGATGCTCACTTAATCAACTTAGACTTTTAAAGCAAAAGATAACCTGAAAGCATAATTTCAAAAATAATGCTTTTCAAAGCATACCCAATATTAGAAGTAAAAAAATTTAAAATAACGTAAAGAAAGCTTAGAAAGAAATATTGGAGCCTGAAATGATTGATGATTTAAATGAGTAAGAGAAGACTCTATTACTATTTTAAAGATTTAATCAATAAATTGATATTTCAGGAAGATATCCTTTTTCTTTAAATTTAATGTAGGAGTTACTCAAGTTTTTTTTAAGTAATATCATAATATTATGTATAAGAACCTCTAACAAAAGTTTTATTTATATAGGTTTTAGTAACTTTAGGTTAGTTAATATTGCCAATATTAATAAAATTGAGTATTGATTACATTGTTGATGTTTAACATAAATTAGAAAATGGAATTATTTTGATTTTTTTAATATTGTTAATAAGATTGTCAAATATACTAACTTAATCTCATTAAAGAATGTTAAGTGTAATATTATTTAATAATAAGAAAAGAGAAAATTAGGGTATGAAATGATGAGTGTAATCAGTATGTTAATAATAAGAAAGAGTCTTAGAATATCTTTATTAAGCAATAATGATAGAAGTATTGGAGAGATTACAAACTTAATGTAAGTGGACTCTTAAAAGTTGATTTTAGCTTCTAATGATTTATTAAATTTAGCTATGATTCCTCTTTATTTAAGTATTATTTAATAATATATGATAGTTATAAGTTTGATTTTGATGTATCATTTGATAGGAATTTCATTTTTTATTGGATTTGTAATAATTTTATTAACTATTATTTTGAATATAAAAAATGGTGAGAATGTGATAAAATCATAAGTAAAGCTTTTAGAAGCCAAAGATAATCGTATTAAATAAATAAATGAAATTTTTACCTAAATCAAATTCATAAAAATAAATGCTTTGGAGTAATACTTTTTATAGAAAGTCTTTAATTTACGTTCAAGAGAAGTAGAATGCTTAAAAGATAGATTATTTTATTCAGCTATAATCATATTATCAGGTTGGTTAGCACCTTAAATTATTTTAAGTTCTACATTTGGATTTTACATATATTTAGGTAATGTTATGAATCCTTCAATAATATTTTCTATAATAAGTTTATTTTAGATTTTATAAATCACGATCTAACAATTACCAATATCAATTACAGCATTATTAGAAACAAAATTATGCTTGAATAGAATTCAATTATTTTTATAGACATAAGAAATTATGACTGAATGTATTAGTTATAAAGAATATCGAGATAGTGATATTGCTATTTCTGTAAAAGAGGGGAATTTTTATTGGAATAAATAATAAATTGAGAATTAAGAGAAAATTTTGAAAGATATAGATATATTGATTCCACCTGGTTAATTAGTTTCAATAATAGGAGATGTAGGATCAGGTAAAACATCATTTGTATAGTCTTTATTGGGAGAGATGCTTTATAGAGATTATCCAAAATTGTAAATAAATGGCTAAATTGCATATGTGAGTCAAAAAGCCTGGATTTAAAATGCAACTGTTAAAGATAATATTTTGTTTGGAAATCCATATCATCAACAAAGTTATGAAAAAGCAATTCATTTTTCTTGTCTTAAATAAGATATTGAAATATTAGTTAATGGAGACTTAACTGTAATAGGAGAGAAAGGAATAAATATATCTGGAGGATAAAAAGCAAGAATAAGTTTAGCTAGAGCTATTTATAGTGAAGCTAGCATATATTTATTAGATGATCCACTAAGTGCAGTAGATTCTCATGTTGGTAATTTTTTGATGAAGGAATGCATATTAAATTATTTAAAAAATACAACTAGAATATTAATAACACATTCTTTAAATTATTGTGCATATGCAGATTATATTTATTTATTTGACAATGGTTAAATTGTAGAATCAGGCATATATGCTAATATTAGATTGAGTAACAGATTTCAAAATATAGCTCAAAAATGTAATATGGTTGAAGAAGTTGATGAAAACAATATTTAGACTTAAAAAAGCTAAGTAGATACAAATATTACTTGTAAATAACAAAATGTTAATCAAATTGATAATATTATTATTGCAGAAGAAAGATAAAAGGGAGATATTGGTCTAGAAGTTTTTAATTAGTATTTTTAATATGGTGGAGGATATTGTAATTTTATTGGAGTATTAATAATTATGATATTTTGGATTTTAGCTTACTTAGGTTCTAGTTTATGGTTATCAGAATGGACATTATAAACTTATTAACTTAGTAATTATTAATATTTAATGATATACTTTATATTTGGATGCTTTTAAGCTTTATTAGCATTTATAAGAGCATTAACAATAATTAGATAAAGCATAAAATCATCATCAAAGATACATGATGAAATGATGAATTGTTTAATGTATGCACATTAATGTTAATTTTTTGAAAGAGTGCCTTTAGGACGTATTATAAATAGATTAACAAAAGATATAAATTAACTTGACACTGAAATATATATGAATATTAGTTGGTTATATACAAAAGTGAGTCAATTGGCCAGTCATATTTTTTTAAATATATATGCGAGTACATATTTAATTTTATTTCCAATTTCAATATTTTTTGGAGTATGTTTGAGAATATAAAGGATATATATGAAAGCGAGTAGAGAATTATAAAGATTAGAATTAATGAGTAAAAGTCCAATTCTAAGTTATTTTTCAGAGACTCTAACTGGTTTGACTATTATAAGATCATATTAATAAGTAGATAAATTTATAAAATCTTTTGGATAAAAATTAGATGAAAATAGAAAGATAGTTAGTGCTTAAGTAATTGTAAATGCTTGGTTTACATAGATATTAGGTTTAGCAAGTTTAATAGTAAATATGTCAGCTATAATATATTGTATATTGTACACTAATAATCCAGCATTAGCAGGATTGGTAATGACTTATGCATCAAATATTGATATGAATATACAGTAAACAATTGAATCAATGAGTTCACTTGAAAATGACATGGTTTCTTTTGAAAGATGTTAAGAATTTACAATGATTGAAAAAGAGAATAGAAATGAGAAAAAAGTTATATTAAATAATTGGCCAAATCAAGGATCTGTTGTATTCAAAAATTTAAGTGTTTAATATAGATAGAATCTACCTTATGCCTTGAATAATATATCTTTTAATATTAATCCAATGGATAAGATAGGTATAGTAGGCAGAACAGGAGCAGGTAAATCTACTATTACAATGAGTATTCTTAGATTATTAGATAGATCTTAAGGATAAATCTTAATTGATGATATTGATACTTAAAATGTATCTTTAAAATAATTAAGAGAATCAATTACAAGCATTATGTAAGATGCTGTTATTTTTAATGGAACAATAAGAGAAAACTTAGATCCATTAAACAAGATATCAGATGATCAAATCAAAAAAGTATTATTGGATTGTTGTTTGGATAAATTAGCAGATAATAGAAATGGTTTGGATACCTAATTATATGAAGGAGGAGACAATTTAAGTGCTGGTGAAAAATAGTTATTATGCATCGCTAGGGCAATATTAAAAAAAAGCAAAATCATCTTAATTGATGAAGCTACTGCTAATATAGATGTTGATACTGAACATAAAATATAAGAAACTATTACAAAAGCTTTTAAGAGTTGCACAGTTATTACTATTGCTCACAGAATTAATACAATACTCAATTGTGATAAGTAATTATTCTTTAAATCATTTAGAATTATTGTTATTAATAAAGGACAAATCTAAGAGTATGGGTATACTAAAGATTTAATCAATGATCAATAATCAATGTTCTACTCAATCTATTCTGAATCACAATTAAATAATACAAAAAAATGAATTATTCATTCCCTTTCTTATTATTATTGCTAAATATTTAAAAATTATTGAAATATATATACATCATATTAAATATATTAATTTCTTAGAAACATACATAAAAAGAATTGAATGAACTCATTACTTCTATAGAGTAGGAGTATTGCACTCTTTTATCTTCAATGTACTATCAGGAATTCTTATTTATCTGGTAGAATTGTATTATCTGACCATAGCACCAATATTGCAATTTTCAGCAGTTGGATCATCATTACTGTCCTATTTACTATTTGCCATATGTTTCATTTAACTATTAGTAAGAGCAAGTCTATGTAAATCCTTTTATTTTTTTGGTTCCTATTTTTATGGTATATCTAAATGATTAAAAATAATTTACCAGAAATCTCTCTTGAATTTTATTTTGATAATTTAGCACTATATTAACTAAATTTTGAAGCTCCAACCACAATTGAAGATTTTCTTTAATCTTATCTATTTTAAGAGATATTTGAAGAGATTGATTCAGAAGAGTTGAAATTTAATGGAGATCTTTATTCAATCTCTTAAGTGCCTATTTTCACAGCATTCTTAAATTCCGAATATCCTTAAAGATTATTCTAATATTTTTCAATCTATCTATTATATTCTTTAGCTAATTCTTTAAAATAAGGATGTTTTAAACACTAGATAATATATAATAATTTACATCTTCTGAACTTAATCTAAAAGAAGGTTTCTTAACTAACATAGATTGGATTAAATTTTGCATTTATGTTGGAGCTAACCTAAATTATTAATCTTTAAAATCGACTTCACATAGCTTATTATTTTTAAGAATAGATTTTTAATCAATTCCTGCAAATGGAGTATTACCAGTCTAATTATATAATATAATAATACAATTAAAAGATATAAGATTACTCCAGCACTAAATACATCACATTTATCACAATAGAATTCTAATCCATCTACATATTCTAAAATTTCAGGTGCAACAAAACCAGGTGTACCACATCTTTTAAATAAAGGTTCTTCATTTAAACTAGTAGCTAAACCAAAATCAGCCAACACTATTTCATAATTATTATCAGTTGATTTTAATAACAAATTTTCAGGTTTTAAATCTCTATGAATCAAATTATTTTAATGCATATGTCTTAATGCACTTATTAAATTGAAGGCAAGCTTTTACATTGTATCAGCTGGTAAAAAACCTTATCATAATATATATATATTTATTTATACCAGTTTCACGAACCCTTTATAATAGTTCTCCTCCTTATATCATATCTAAAACAAAATAAATTGAATTAGTTGTTTCATGAACTTCATGCAATTTTACTATATTAGGATGATTTAATCTCCTCATTACTTTTATCTCATTTAATAGACTTTCAATCCCCTTTGATTATTATGACATATAGCTTTTACTGAAGGCCTTTATTGCATATTAATTATTATTTTCTTTTTTAGTTGCTGAATACACTTTTGCAAAACTACCCTTTCCAATCATCTTTGATACTGAAAATGCATCATGAAAATTGTTCAAAATACAATTCAGTCTAAAATGAGACTTCCAAACTTCATAATTAACTTTATCAGATGTAAAGATCTCAAGACATTTTCCTTAATATGAAATTCGAAACCCATATAAAGTCTCATCTGAATTTAGTTATACAAAATGATCTGAAGATGGATCAATAAATTAAACATGCATTGTTAATAAAGGAGCTCTTTTAAGTTACAGCTCAGAAACTTTGAACAAAGTGCTTTCACTCATTAAAAGAAATTTTTTTTTTATTCTTTACTTACAACCAACCAGGAATTCTGACTCTATAAGATTTGATTATTCCTTCATATGCTATAACATGTATTACATCAAGTAAACATTTATCACAGAGATGCCAAAAAGTAGAAGTTGTTTTACCAAAATCAAAAATGGATTATTGCATAAAATTAATCAATTATTATCAATATTCTTTATTTTTATAAAACTCCTTTTATTTCTCAATACAGATATTTTAATAATTCCTCAAAATCAAAAAAAAATCTTATCTCCAATCCTCAAAACAATAAAAATAGATTAATTGATTATTTACTTAATTATTCATTATACATTTTAATTTATTACTATTATTACTATTTTTACTAATAGACTTATAAATTACTAAAACATATATATATCTAAAAAATTGAAAATAAACAAAAAAAAATTCAGATTTTTTAATTATTATGATTTCATATCATTCAATTTAATGGAAAAAATAGGTTTAAATATTTTAAAATTTCTAAGAAGTAAAATTTAATAGAAAATAAAATAAATCATTGATGAATGATAATGATAAAGTAATTTATATGTATTCATCATATTAAACAATAATAATATTTGATTTAAGTAAAAACTTTTTTAATTTGATAACTATTATTTATCTATTATATTAGTTTAGAGAAGTAGAGATATAAGATTAGTCGTTGATTTATTTAGTTTCAATATCTATTCTTAAACATGAGAATTTGATATTATAAAAAATATCGTTTTAATGAATAATAGCTTTTCAGCTGAAGGGCAAACTTATTAGATAAGATCTGTAACATCAGGATAGAATATTTAGAGAACAAGTAACTTAGAATTTCATGATGCTGTTTAAAGATATGAATAAAGAAGATCATCTAGACCAAGATAAACATAAAATAATCAATAAACAACAGTAATCACATCTAAATATGTATAAATGGAAAATGAGGGAAGAAATAGTAATTATGACTTAGAAGCTTCAAGATAATCTTAGAGAGTAGTTGATAAATACTAAATGAATAATTAGAATAGTCAATATGAAGTTAATAGATAGAGTGTTAAGGAAGTAATGGATAAATATAGAAGAGGACGAGGTAAGTTTAATTGAATTAATGTAGAAACAACAACATCTTAATTTTAAACTACAGAAGTAAAGTATTCTGCTGTACCTTAACCATAATATGAATAGTTATAATAAAAAGAAACAGTATATGAAGGTAGAAATAGTAGATATGTTGAAGAATAAGACTATTCATAGGATAAATAAGTGACACTAAATTATAATACTATTTAAAGTACTTTAATTTATATATTGAAGCTAAATAATAAGTTTATGAAGTAGATTATGAGTAAATTAAGGAAGATTGTTAAATTAGTGATATTTACAGAAGACCTGAAAGAGAAGATGATGAATAAATCGATTTATTAGAAAGTGATTATGTTTCTTGCAATATATTTTGAAATTAAATATAATATTTATATTTATGAACGATTAAACAATTAAAATACTTTAAATTACGGCATGTTCATTGTCTCTGGTTGGATCTCTATTTATCATTGTAATTTATTTCAAAATGGGAATGAGAAAAAACTTTGCTTTAAAATTGATAATGTGTTTATCCATAAGTGATATAACATTTTCTATATCCAATTTAATGTACATTGATCCAGGTAAATGTAATATATTATAAGGATGCAAACCAAATTATAAAATCCTTTGTATAATTTAAGGATTTTTAATATAATATTCTTCTCTTGCATGTTTCCTTTTTTGCTTTTTTTTATGTTTATGCATTTTTTGGACAGTGATTAAAAATAGAAGCAATCTTAGCTAATACTAAAGACTATTCTAATTAATAGGATTCTGCATTCCATTTTTAATAGCCTTAATTCCTTTAGGAACAAAATCTTATTAAAGTTAATATTTTGTATGTGGAATAGGAAGCGATGATATGGATGATTATTGTTAATTAGTTGTTGAAAAACCAAAATTGATTAGAATAGAATCTATTTGTTTATTCTATGTTCCATTATGGTTGCTTAATATTGCTGGTATATCGTTCATAATTAGAGTAAGTGTTTTTATGACAAAATTAAGAACAAAATCAGAATAATATTTAAATTCAAGAAGTTCTGACTAATAAGAATAATAATTATATACATAATAAGAATACGAGCTTAAATTATCTTAAAGAATTACTTAAAATATGTTATTATATCCAATAATAATGTTAATTTGTTATAGTGGAATGACTGTGTATGCAATAGCAAAATTGTGCAACTATGAAATTACATAATTAAGAGGATCTAGATTTATAATGGCTGATTGTTTAGGACTATGTAATTCCATTGTTTATGGATATAACACTTTAATAATACTTAGACTTTAGAAAATGATGTCTCAATAATAAACTTTGCCTATGATGTAATTTCACTAAGGTTCTAATGATTCTGATGTTAATAGAAAATAATTTGAATCATTTCTTTCTATAGCGACTATTTATAATGAATAATGAATAATAAATGATATTCTCAGAAAGGATTGAATTTTTAATGATGAGATCTACATTGCGATGGTGATCTAGTTTTTATTACAAGTGACATCTATTTAAAAATCTTCTCTTGCTTTTTCATATCTGATTTCATCATTATTTCCTTATTTGTTTCTATAAATTACAAATATAAACGATGTTCCTTTTGGGTCCAGTGACCTTTCATTAAATATTCTCAATACCATTATTGTATGTTTTTCTGACATTCTTGCGTCTTGTTTTCTTAATTGGTACCTACGCTTTTAAATCACCAGCAAACTATTTAACAGACTCAATAGTTGATTTAGATTCAATTGGTTATTCACTATGATATATTTAATTATTATACTCTAAACCTTCTTCCACCTTTATTGAGTTTAAGGGATTTGTCATTATGTGTTGATAACGCAAATTCTCTAGAATTAGAAATTGAATATAAGAATTATAGACATTGTGAAGTTATTATTCAATCTAATAAAATCATATTTTACCCAATAGAGTGCATTGATTTGTCATCATTTATTCAAAAGATTTCAGAATTATTTTCTGGAGAAAAAAAAAGAAAAAATAAATGTTTTTCAAAAATCTCAATCAAAAGTAAAAAATTAAATATACATGAAGATACATTTATTTTCATTTCCTACAAACTTTATTTAATACAATTTAAGAGTTGTTAGAAGTGGGCTTTTTCATATGATAATGCATCAAGTAGTTGGAAACACTTTCAATCATAGGAGGATCTATTGAATTAATGTTACACTCAATCCATTTTTAAGTTAAAGTTCCCAAAATTCCTTTAAGCTTTTCTGGTTATTTTATCTTTTCCAATTTAGCATAAGTTATGTTAATTAGGCTAATAACTTTAGAATAAGAACATTAAATTCGTACTGGATTCAATTTTTATAAATACTTCACCTTTTAATAATAACAACAAAATTCATACTTTCTTAACTAATTGAACGAATTCATTTTAGTACTTTAAGAAACCATTAGTACCACACCAGAGAATTAATTTATTTTCTAAAAGAATTATAGTTGATGTTCTACTACAACAGATTTATTAAATCTCTTATTTTAATTATACAATATTCCATCTATCTTATAAGTCTCCTAATCCTAATTAACCATGCAAATTCCAACCAGATACATAAGCCTTTCCATTACAACATTAAATACTTAAATGTTTTAAACCACAACTAATTAAATTAGCTTTGTAAGGAATTTTAATTTAGTTTAATTCCTAACGAAATAAATTATCTCCTAAACCTAATTATCCGTGTTCATTTGTTCCTTTCACCATTACTTATCCATAATTAGTGAGTAAAGCAACAAAATTTAAACCAATAGAAACTTATGAGATAGGAGAATTGGTTGCAATGTTTTAAATAACATGATCACTATCCCAATATTAAATCTATCCTTATTGAGTTACTATATATGTTCTATCAAATCTACATGATATTTATTTAATTGGCTAAATATCAACATAACTAATAGTTTAACATTATGCACCCCAAATGATAAGTTTTCCATCATGGCATTTTACATAACTATTAAAGTCTGTGCATTCTATTTAATCCATTATCACATTAAGATTTAGTAATTATGGTTATTAAGGAATATCAATCGCTCTTCCTTATCCTAATTAACCTTCATTATTTAAACCCCAAACATATAATTTATTTGCATTTGTAGATGCAATACTATGAAAACTACCAACTCTAACACTTTATATTATATTTTCATTTTTATAACATTATTAAAATAATACTTTATAATTTTAAGCAAAGGATGGTGAATAACAACCAACATCAGATAATATTTCTAAATCTACTATTATATCAAATAATTATCCTTTATCTCGAAATTAATCATCTTCTTAATTCAATATTTAATCAAAACTAAATTAATTTATATTATTTCCAAATAAATCATTTTCTTCAATCTTAATAATTTATTATATCTCCTCTTCTAAAGGTTTCAAATATTTCTCTTTCTTTATATTTTTTGCTCGTTATTTTATCAAATATATTCTTATCAATTTTTAAATCTTTCTTGTACTCATTCTTATTTACTTAAAAGTAGTAGATAACCATTTCATTTTCACAAAACCTTGAATTTTAAAAGCCGCTTTATTCAATTTTCTGATATGTTCTCTAACTTGAATGCCTTTAATTCTTTTTTAAATTCTTATTGCTGCAAGTTCATTTCTTTTGTTCAATCTTGCTTATTAAGATTTTATAACAACATTTTTATGTATTCTTCTAACTCTTTATCCTCTAAAAAAACTCTATATCACCAAAACCTTTTTCAACCTAATAGATTACCAAGTATTGTCTATTATATAATTTATATTGTATTTAACTAAAACTAACTTTTTTATTCTTTTCAAAAACAACCATTTCTAAATCTATCTTTAAATAATTATTATATTATTCATTATTTTATCAAAATAATTAATTGCTTACAATCTATATACATACTATAAAATCTTATCAAGTTAATTTTAATATAATTTCATCTTTGATTATCTAAGTTAATAATAATACAAATTCTAAAATGCTTTAAGAGCTTTACTCCAATTACATAATTTGATCTTTTAATAATGACCGTGTATTCTCTTTAGATTCTTTTTAATCAAATATTTATGCCAATTATATTAAATTTTTAAAGCAATCTTACTCTTTTTTACCATAATTTCAGTAAAAACCTGTTGAATAATATCCATACCTTCTATTCTAATGAATATTCTTTTTTATCCAAATAAGACTAATTCAGGACCAAGTTTTGGAAAATATTATTAAAACAATTATAGATTAAGTTCTCTAAAATCAGCAGATTATTATTCAAGAATATTAAAAAGAGGATTAGATGTTATTTCACCAAATTATTTATAAAATTATTTATGCAATCTTCTAAATGGATAATTTTATTTTCTAACCTTTAAACTATCTAATACACCTAAATATCTTATTTATTATAATGCATAATCATCTTCCAATAATTATGGTTTTTTAAGGTCATTTGGTTTAATACATCTAACAAAATGGACATCACAATTATTAGTTAATTCTTTCATTAAATCATTCATTTATGTTCTTATTTTTTTTGATAAACTTTTATCTTTCTTAGTAACTGTTTATACTTATTTATCTTCAACAGTAAATAATTTAGAAATAAGTGGATTACCACTTTTTTCACTATAAAATGCAGTTAAGACACTAATTTCATCAACATTTTTTTCTCTAAATCCAGCAATCAAATATTCAACATTTCTAGCAGTGTGAACAATAATAAATGATTAGGTTGAAGGCATTTTAGGTTATAAAACATATTTAGGATCTTTTTGTTTTTTTCTTATATTACTAATTAATAAATCATCATCTCCACCTACTTAACATACTTCATCTAAGATATCAAATATGCCTAATGGAGATTTATCTAAACAATCTATTAAGGCTTAATTATCTTTGTATTTGATATGTTAACAAAATTTATCAAGTCCTTCTTCTTTAAATACTATTTCTTCTCCTTTAAATACATATTAAATATATAATTAATGAAGTCTCTCATTTGTATAATTAATTATTAATTATTCAAATCCATTCTTATCAAAAACTTCAAATCCATAGATATCTAACAATCCAATATATGTATTATTATTATTAATATCAAATTCTTCTTCTGGTAGGATATTCTAATTCAATTTACAAACAAGCCAATTGAATAATCGTTCAAATAATTCTTTAGCCCATGAATCTCTATTTTAGATACATTAATTATATGAAACAGGAGAAATAATCTTTTATTTATTTATAATTCTTTATTTAAGTATTAAAGCTTCACTTATTTCTTTTATATTTAATTATAATAATTTAGATAAGTATTCTAATTTATTTTCTGTGATAATTTAACAGGGAACATCATCAGTAAGAGTAGCATCATTAAATTACAAATCTCCTAAATGTAATACAGCTGCTACTATTTAATGGATATTAGATTTATCAGACTCTAAACCTAATAAATTATAAGATTGATTGACTTCATCATATAGTTTCTTATCATCTATTCCATCAACATCTTATATAGTATTAATGTATGATATTTTATTCAATTATATAGGCTAATCATTTTCACTTAAGAATAATTGCTGTAATTCATTTATCGGCATTCCCTTTAAAATATGATAAAAGATGTGAAAATTTCTCTCTCCTTTTCCTTACAAACATATTCTACTTTTCTCTAATAAGTAATTATATATCTGAGCTCCTTTAATTTTCTTATCTTTTTTTGAGATGTAGATTTTGGTATATTTACCAAATCTACTTGAATTATTATTTCTCAAAGTTTTAGCATTACCGAAAGCTTCTAAGATAGGATTACATGAAAGAATCTAGAAATAAATTGGAATTGAATTACTCGATCTTCGATGGCGAATTTATTGATACTATTTTTTTTTTCTTATGATTATCTTGGAGTTTCAAATTTCACACTAGTAATTAAATTCATACATGATTTAGCATTTTCTGTTTTTCCTGCTCCACTTTCACCTGATATTATAATTGCTTAATTTTTTTGATTTTCAAATAAACATTTAATTGCTTCAGCTCCAATAGCATACATATGTGGAGGTTAAGTACTTCTATTTTCTTTATTGATTGCTTATTATATATATTTATTTTTAGTTTCTTGATTAATTAAATGTGGACATGCTTCAAATGGATTAATTACTAATAATGTAGGTCCAACATATGTGAATATTTTTTTTAACTAATATCTCTTTTTGAGATTAACCAATAATTCTTAATCATTAATAATTTCCATATCAACCATATCATCAAAGTCTTCCATAATTGTTAATAATATATAATAAACACATTATTAATCATTAACCACAAACTATACTATAAAGAGTATCTCCAATATGATCTATAATTTTAGGAGTAGTCAATGAGAAATGCTCTTTATTTTCTGCCCTTTTTGCAGCACCTCTTGTAACTACACTTCCTAAAATACATCCCTCAATCTTATCTATATTTTATTCTTAAGCCCAATAAGAATACAATCCTATCAATCCACTCAATATATCACCTTAACCTCCACATCTTTTATTTGATCCTACCATATCTATTGCATATCCCACTTTTCCATTTGTTATAATATCATTCTAACCCTTTGATACAATTATAACATTGTTCATTTTTCTACTTAATTCAGCCATCAATCCTGGATAGCCACAATCGATTACAATTTATTTGTAATTTATAAATCCATCCTGTTACATCCTTTATTATTATTAATAATCATCAAATTATTACTATTACTATTTTACAATTATCCTATCATAATCAGGCTTTATATATTCCAATTCAAAATACTCCAATAAACGTTTTATTTCCATTGCATTTGGAGTCAATATAAATTATTCACTCTTTTCTTATATTATTCTAATTAATTTATTTTATTTCTATGAAATATGCCATAAAGCATCAGCATCTAAAATCTTTATACTATTATTTTATTTAAAAATTTCCTCCAATATTTTACTAGTTATTTATTCTCTTCCTAATCCTGGACCTATTATTAATGAATGCATAATCTTTGTTTAACATATTAATTTATTTATCATCTCATCTAACTATTATTCTTCCCCTTCCTCCAATAAGTAAGGATATACTATACATTCAGGACTATAACTCTTTATTGGAATTGCAGCAGATTTAGTACAAAATATATATGCTAAATCACCACCTCCCTTTAAAGAAGATATTGCTGCATAATAAGGAGCTCCTGTATATTCTAATGATCCACCTATACTTGCAATCTTCCCATTTTATCCCTTATGACGTGATTTCTCAAAATTAGGAATTATCTTACAGAATGAATTTTATTTAAACATAAATTTTATATGTTACTATTTTATAGATAACTTTATCAATCTCCACTAGCACAACCTCTACATCCACATTATTTACATTGTACTAATTTACCTTCCTCTAATTTAGCTTTTGGAACTCTACAAATACAAGCTCCTCCAAAATTATGTTGAGATTTTGAAATACAACGCAAACAACATAATTTTTCATAACCTGTCTTTTTCCATTTTGCTATTAATGATGCATCTCCATATTGCTCTTATAAGCAATGTTCATATAATTCTCTTGATATTTCTTTTTTGTAATAGTACATTTCATAAATATAACGTGATCTTTATATTTAAATATTTATTTACCTTTAGTGATGCAATTTGTAAATTTCCCAGAATTGCTCTGGCTTTTTCTTATCACTATAAGCTTGATTTTCTACATCTCTTATTTGATTTCCAATTTCTGTAATAGTTGGTTCAATCAAGTCCCATCCATCAGGGGCTTTCTTTGTTCGAATAGTTTTAATTTTAGGCATATATATATATATTATTTATATATTTAATATTTATACATTTTCAAAAGTATTTTAAAGTGATAATTCAAAAATAATCATAATTTTAATCACCCAATGCTTCATATAACATTTCTGTCAAATTCTCAGAAGAACAATTATAATCAATCTATAATTTTGGTTATTTCTTAATTGTATTAGAATTTCTAAAACTTGGATAATCTGATTGCTGCTTCTCAAAATCTATTGATTATGATAATGCTGATGAACAATTTCTCTATCTAGAATATTCATGGCATGAATTATTTTGTTCTCTTTAATTATAATTCCGAATTTTCTCCATTAATTCTAA